>ML663565.1:19461642-19588674 GCA_007570785.1 Antilocapra americana
TAAAACTCAACAATCAGAAAACTAAGATCATGGCATCTGGTCCCATCTCTTCATGGCAAATAGATGGGGAAATGGTGGAAACAGTGTCAGACTTTATTTGGGGGGGGCTCCAAAATCACTGCAGATGGTGACTGCAGCCACAAAATTAAAAGACTCTTGCTCCTTGGAAGAAAACTTATGACCAACCTAGACAGCATATTAAAAAGCAGAGACATTATTTTGCCCACAAAGGTCCGTCTAGTCAAAGCTACGTTTTTTCTAGTAGTCCTGTATGGATGTGAGAGTTGGACTATAAAGAAATATGAATGCTGAAGAATTGATGCTTTTGAACCGTGATGTTGCAGAAGATGCTTGTAAGTCCCTTGGACAGCAAGGAGATCCAACCAGTCCATCCTAAAGGAGATCAGTCCTGGGTGTTCATTGGAAGGACTGATGCTGAAGCTGAAACTCCAATACTTTGTCACCTGATGCGAAGAGTTGACTCATTGGAAAACACCCTGATGCTGGGAAAGATTGAAGGTGGGAGGAGAAGGGGACAACAAAGGATGAGATGGTTGGATGGTATCACTGACTCAAAGAGCTGAGTTTGAGTAAACTCTGGGAGTTGGTGATAGGCAGGGAGGCCTGGTGTGCTGTAGTCCATGGGGGTCTCAAAGAGTTGGACACAACTGAGCAACTCATCTGAACTGATACATATATTGAACATTGATTCTGTTTCTCTTGTGCCTCTGAACTCTGTTCCTACATCATTCCTTTTGCCATGAATGCCTACCTTTCTCAGAGCATGTGTATCTTTGTTTTTTTAATTGAATTATAGTTGTTTTACAGTGTCATGTTAGTTTCAGGTGTAAAGCACAGTTATTCGGATAACTATCTTATCTATACATGTATCTATAGTGATATATAGATATGACTGAATTTCAGATTCTTCCCCCTTATAGGTTATTTCAAAACAGTATAATTCAGAGTGATCTATACTCACAAAATAGTGAGTATAGATCCTCCAGAAGATATTCCCATCCCAGGGATCAAACCCAGGTCTCCCGCATTGCAGGTGAATTGTTTATCAGCTGAGCCACCAGGGAAAGCCGAGAATACTGGAGTGGGTAGCCTATCCCTTCTCCAGCACATCTTCCCAACCCAGGAATTGAACTGGCATTGCAGGCGGATTCTTTACCAGCCGAGATACCAGAGAAGCCCTATGTATGTGTGTGTGTGTAGATATATAATGATATATAGATATGACTGAATTTCAGGTTCTTTCCCCTTATAGGTTGTCAGAAAATAGTATAGTTTCCTGTGCTATCTAATAGGTCCTTGAGCCTATGTATCTTCATGGTATTCCTGTGTGTGACTAGACCTAAAACTTCTGATTTTGGTTTTTAACTCTGTGATGTTGTTCTTAAGATCTCTCCACGTTTGAAGTTGTGTTTTATCATTGCCACTAAAAAGCCAGGTCACCGTGGGTACATCACTTGGTTCATTTGTTACCTCCCACAGAAGTACAGAATACAAAATCAGAGTTCTGTTAATTTTCTTTCCTGGAACTTTTGGCTTTTAAAACAATATGTATGTCTACACTAGGTGGTCTTCTCCCTCTGCCTTGTCCCAAATTTTCAGTTGTTTTTTAGGTTTGCTACCTAATTTTGCCTTTAACTTAGCATTTGATGTTTCATTGGTGATAGGCTGTTTCATTCATGGGGACAGTTTAGCTTTTCAGTAAGGATATTTATCTAAGACTTCCAGTTACAGAAGTGTCTTGGCACTAGCATTTAACCCTCTCCTTGCCTGAGTGCACTGAAATGAGAGTGTTCGTTTTCAGTATTTGTTAAGATCCTCAGCCCCCTCCCCTCACTTTGATTTCAAGATGCTGACCAGAGTTGAAATGTCTTCTCTAAGGACTCTGAGAAGCTCAAGAGAAAGAACCTCAAGAGTCTTAAACCAGCTCTGTGTTTGTGGGAGGGGCTGTCCAAAGAGACTGTCCCCTTCAGACCACCCTGTAGTAGTGTCCCTAGTCAGAAACCCCACATGTGAGTCAAGAACTCTTGTTTAACTTATTTGTGTCCTATTGTTTTCCCTCATAATTAAAAAAAAATTGTTACAGCTTTATTGAAGCATAATTGATATGTAGTCCAGTGCATATATTTAAAATGAAAAACTCGAGTTTTGTTTTATGTATATTGCATTGAAACTCCTTCCACAGCCACATTGATGAACACAGACATTCCCCTAAACATTTCCTTGTACCTTTTTGTAATCAGCTTCCCTCCCTCTTCCTCTCCCACCACCTTCTTTCTAAAAGCAACCACTAATCTGCTTTCTGTCATTCTAGATTAATTTGAACTTTCTAAGGTTTATGTACATGGAATCACAAGGTATGTGCTCCTGGTCTGGCTTTCATTCAGCGTAATTATTGGAAATTCATCCATGCTGCATATATTAATAGTTCAAATCTTGTTACTGCTGGTACTGTTTATGGTAAAACAGGAATTTTACCATGTTTTAAAATTCCACCCCCTTCATTGATTGCATGGATATACCATTTACTGATTGATGGACCTTTTGGGTTCCAGTAACTTACGGTGTTTGTTCAGATCTTCAGTCTACTTTTTCATTAGGTTGTGTTATTATTGAGGTGTCATTTCTTTTATACTCTAAATAAAGTACTTTGGGAAGCATGTGTACTTGTGCTAGGGGTGGGGGCAGGAATGTTGTTAAAAGATACCTGTGTCTGTATCTATAGATACAGATATGTATCACCTCTAACTGGAAAAGCAATTTGGAGCGCTGCAAGTATTTTTTTGTAGAAGTGGAAGTAGACACTTAAAAGTCACCTGTTTCTTGTTGCTTCTGAATGAAGAATGGGATAAGGGGACTGATATTTTTAAAAAGCCTTGTAGATCTGTTTTACACAAACTTTATGCATGTATAAGTTTGTTGAAACTAAAAATGAGTTTCAGTTTCAAAACTAAAACTTCATGTTTTAGTTTTCCACTTCATGAAGCTTCCAGTTTCATGGAGTGGAATGTTTGTGTGTGTGGACAAGACAGGTATGTCCCCTGTTGTTCAGTTCTTGAGTCTGCATGCGTGTGTGTGTGTGTGTGTGTGTGTGTGTGTGTGTGTGTGTGTGTGTGCGCGCGCGCGCGCGCTAAGTCGCTTCAGTTGTGTCCAGCTCTCTGCAACACTATGGACTGTAACCCACCAGGCTCCTCTGTCCATAGGATTCTCCAGGCAAGAATATGGAGTGGGTTGCCATGCCTTCTCCTCCAGGGGATCTTCCTGACCCAGGGGTTGAACCCAGGTCTCTTGCGTTTCAAATGGGTTCTTTACCACTAGGTATGTCTCCTGTTGTTTTTGAGTCTGCATGCAGTCTTGGGCAACTAAGATGCAGAATTCAGTACTGCTTTGGATAAAAGAATTCATTTTTACTAAAGCATATAAGTAAATAGTACAGACTTGATTGAAAACTTGTTTCGGGAAGATGAGTCCACTTAATGTAAGTTCCTTGATTTCTCCCTGAAGTCTTCCTCCACTTTGCAGGTTCACATTTCCCCTCCTTTGCTATGTAGAACAGGTGGTTGCCTCTTTTGATTGCGTTTCCCCTGGGTTGTGGCTCAGCACCATCACAACTCCACAGACACTCCGCGCAGCTCATAAAAACATATGAGGACATTTTTTTCCCAAATAATACAGCCTTGTACAGATAGCCCTGTCCCAGATTAAGAGTTTAGTATGTGATTTCTCCATTTCTTCATCTGGAAAGGTATATATTCCTAATGTTAAACTTTCATCCCATGAAATGTTGATTTACGAGGGACTTCTTTATTAATACGTTAAGGATACCATTCTGTACGTATGTCTTAACAGTTTACCATATTTTAAAATTCCACCACCTTTATTAATTTCCCATCTTCTCTTTGAAGGATTTGATATTTGACAGAATTCCTTCTTCCTGCTCTTTGAAGGCAAACTCTCAAAGGGAGACAACTGACATCCCTTGAAAGACGCTGGAATTCAGAGGGGAAAAACAAACAAAAACACCTATGTTTCTGTTGTCAAAGTGCCATGAAAAATAGACCAGCTCTAAAACACACTAATTACTTTGATTGGATAAAGGGAATTTAAAAATACTGGATAAAATGAACACTGGTATAGTGCCTTTCTTCTTCTTTTTTTTCTTTTTTTTTGGAATTTCTGTACTCATTCTGGCTGTGCTGGGTCTCTGTTGCTGCACACAGGCTCTCTAGGCGCTGCTCTCTAGCTGCGGCGCACGGGCTTCTCATTGCCCTGGCTTCTCTTGTTGCGGTGCTCAGGCCGCGGGGTGCGAGGGCTTCAGGCGTTCCAGCGGGCAGGCTCAGGAGTGCGGCTCACTGGCTCAGTGTGGTGTGCAGCGTGTGGGGACTCCCCGAGCAGGGGCTGAACTTGTGTCCCCTGTATTGGCAGGTGGGGTTTTTTTTTTTAACCACTGAGCCATCAGGGAAGTCCTGATGTAGCTGCTCTCTATCCGCCAGATACTGTTCCAAGTAGCTTGCAGATATTAACCTGTTTCAGTGAGTAGGCTCTGCGGAATTTGACGTGAGATAGTCTCTGCCGAAAAAGATAAAAAGGGTTATTAGTGGTTTTAAAAGAGAATCCTGGAATACAGTGACTTACATAACTTTTCTATGAATTTAAAATGTAACACTATAATTTTGGGAAAATACAGAAGAATTAAAAATGAAACAAAATCACTGCCTCTGAGAAATAGCCAGCTTTAACATTTTGATTTATTTTTGACCTTTAAAAAAATTTGTACAGCTCTTAACATGCCTGAGATAATGTAGGTGTCAGTTTTTGATTTTAAAAAGTTTGTATCATTTTCTCCTGTCCTCAGGTTTTTTTTCACTAACATCATTTTAATGAAATGATAATCCATCCCATGGCTAGTCCTTTGTTACTGGATGTTTGGGTTTTAAAATTTTTCTCTTATGTTAAATAATCCTCCAATGAACATCTGTGGTTTTTTTGGTAGATTTTGTCTTCATTTATGATTGTTTATTTTGTAATTATTAGGTTTAAGAGATTTTGGTAGTTTGTTATCATTTGATTAACATTTTCTGCTAGCTTCATTGCTGAGAGACTGATTAAGTATTTGGGATTCTATGTCATTTTCCACTGTGTGTATAGTTTGTGCCATTCAACTTCTAGGTCTTTCATTTATTTTCTCAAATTCACATAGCCCTCTTCCAATGTCCTAAATCTGTTGTTGTTCTACATGTCTGTCTGACACCTCCAAGAGATGTTCAGTTTGAGGGCAGGGACTGTTAATCTTTCTATCTCTCACTTCTGGCACAATGCCTTTTACCTGTGATGTTTTTAATGACTCTTGAAGGAGCATCTTATGTTCGGTCTTCTTAATCTTTCTATCTCTCACCTCTGGCACAATGCCTTTTACCTGCGATGTTCTTAATGACTCTTGAAGGAGCATTTTGTGTTCCGTCTTAAGTGCACAGACATCAAACTCCTGTGAAATGCTTGTTTTGTCTTTCTTTAGAAACTAATACCCTTGCAGTGAGAATTTATCACAGGGCACTCATTTTAAGCTGAATAATATGACAGGTGAATCATACTATTGAAGATGAGAAATAGCTAGTCATAACTGTGCTATATAGGTTTAATTCTTTCTGAAATTGTCCCCTCTCCCTGCTTTTTTCTAGAGTAAGACAGACTTTACTAAGAGGAGTAGAATATTAAGAAGCCCACAGAAATGGATGTTACCTTAAAGTTTTCCTAGAATGCTTCTTACAGATTAATATATCATTTTTTTTTTAACAGAGGAGAAAATCCTACAAAAGTTTGGTGTTAAGCTTTTAAATGCAAGTGTATGCTGAGTTAATCCAAAAATGTGGAGGTTCTGTGTTTGCATGTGAAATAAAACTTTTAATAAAGGTTTAGGAAGGTGTCTTGGCAGGTTCTTCTTGTGACTTTGTGGCTGATTTCTTTTTCTTTTTTTTTTTACTGCTCAGTCTTTGAGTGGAAAACTTAAGATTTTGGATAAATAATTTCCCTTCAAAAAATAGTTACCTGGCCCCCGTGCTGGACAGTGACAACTGTGGCCTGCCGAGAAAGAGAGGCTGTTAGGCACAGCTTGCAGTCGGTCGCACTCGGTATGGCCAGTGTCCTTCTTGGTTTCTTTTTTTGGGAGGTGATTCATCAGGTGCCGTATGCTTCCAGGGAAACCAGCAGTAAGTGTATGCACATGTCGCTTTCCTAGTCGCTGATCGCGTCCTGTAATGAACAGGAATATGTTGTTTCCAACTCTTCTAGAGGAGAGACATTTTGAAGTCAGCTGGCCAACCCTCATCTCAATAGTTTTGCTACCATCGTTTTCCTATTCTTGGAACTCTTAATGGTGATCTCTCTCCTGTCACTATTACTCTTAAAGGATTTTTTTTTTTTTTAAGTTGCAGTGAGCTCTGCTTGTATTCTACATTCAACCACGGTGGAGAGCTAGCCTGTCAGTTCGGAGTTGCGTCATAATCTTGGACTTGCCCCTATAGTCAGTCTCCTTTTTTGATGTGTACCCATAGATTCAAATTGAACGTTTCTCCAAGCCCGGGCTGTGTTGGTGAAGGTCTTTGTGCCAAAAGAAGGGAAAACTCCTCCTTTAAGGAGCTTCTTTGGCTCAGTCCCTCCAATATATTCAATGCCTGGTTGCCCCAAAAGGCAGGTGCTGCAGGGAGTTGAAAGCAACAAATTTTGAGTGATTTTGGGGATCCAGAGATTATAGTTTAACTTAAAGCAGAGAGATCAGAGTCATCAGAAGTCACTACATTATAGCATTTTGGGGAACTTTAAAGACGACCACTACAGAAGTGGGATATGACCAGAGGAAAAATAGGACAGATTATGTAGTTAATGGAATGTAACTTTTTTACATTTAGTTGGTAGATAGACATATATTTGAATGTTCAAAGCAGGCTTTTGTCCTCTAAAGTCCTGCCTCTTAATTACTTAGAACAGCTAAAGGTGTAAAAGAATTAAACTGGAATGACATACCTCTAATGTTGAAGTCGGTAAATATTGGTGGTCTTGTTGTGGACCGCTTTTTAGTGGACTAATTGCCATCTGAAATGCCTCTGAAAGGGAGAGGATGAGAGAGGAAGGAAACCAAGAATGAGGTGTGGGATAGTTTCTCTGCTAGCCTGAAGGCTGTGATTTGTCTAACTTCCTGAACCATGTAAAACATGTAGAAAACCAGGAAATTGACAGATAGGTCCTCTTAGAAGCCAAGAGTCCAGCCATCAAATCTCTCAGTGCCTCATCCCACTTTAGGTATTTACTTGGTGTTTTTACTAGTATTTTAAATACATTTCTGTAGCATTTTGCTAACTGATTTTCCACCACATTACAAATGAGAGCAGATTTAGAGAAGCTGGAAATGTTGTTCAGAAGAAGGCAGAAATATTACCCCCAAAATTGAAGATGAACATCTTGATAATTTGTGTTTTAATTTTCTCTTTAACATAACTCTAAGTGCTAATGCATAAAAAGGAACCACTGCCCTCTCTTAGTTTGATAATTTTGTGTTTTTTCTGAGAGGTGGCAAATTTTGTTTCCTTTAATTGCTTTGCCTAACAACAAAGAATCTGTATGAACTAGCTTTGGGTTTCAGTGTTGCTACTTAATTGTAAACTTCTAAAAGACATTTTAAGCAAAAATTGGGATTCAAATTCTCATCAACTCAGCAAGGGTGGAATTTTCCTATTTTATGGGCTTAAAATGCTGGGAAGTGGAGAGAATAATTTCTGAAATATAGTTAAACCAGAGAAATATGGCATTTCTAAAATATCTTTTATTATCTTCTGTTCATCTGTCAAGTTGATACTCCTAGATAAACAGATTTCTTCAAGGGCTAGGTTTAAGTTGGTGGTTGTCTTTGTCTTCAGGACCTAGAATAATACCTAGCACATTGTAGGGTTTTGTTTTGTTTTTTTAAGTAACAATCTTCAGTGATTACTTGCTAGTTTAATTATATTTGAATTTTTCAAATTGCCAAAGATAATTTTGTGGTATGTTGTTGAAAGATTTTTCTGTAAAAATATTTGAAATAAACTTGTCTTTATAAGGAGAAGCTTCAGTTTATGGCAAATAATCTTAGAAACCGATTCTGCTGCATTTACTTAGTGCTTTTATCATGAAGAGTTTGTATATTGTACTGGAAACAGACTTCAGACCATTGCTTTAGTTAAAGAAAATAGATTTGAGTTACTGGCTTTAATACTCGAGGTCCTGAGAATAAAGAATCTGATTTTCTTTGATAGAAGAGGATTGATCGTGTCAGAAGCTTGTTGCAACGGTATCATTTATTCTGCCCGGCAGTCCTCCAGATATGAAGATGGGATGAAGGTTCCTTTCTCTGGAGCTAGAGAAACAAGTCAGTTCACCTGTCCAGATCCTCAGTGTCTGCGGAGACCTGTGGACTCAGCCCTCTAATGCCCCACTCTGCTTCTCTTTCTGCTCTAACACTCTTGAGTCTCTGACATGTCATCAGAAGTTTAAAGTAATACCAAGGGTTGGATTTTTTTCCTTTTTCTTTTCTTGGAATTAGAATGTTTTTGGATGAGTTTTGACATGCTTACCTGTTTCCCTAAGGTTTGACAAAAAATGTACAGGAGACTAGAGATCTGGAGCATTCTGATTAACTCTAAATATTGTCTATGAAAAGCTAAATTTAAATCTAGTTCTGCTTAGGTTATAGGAAGTTTTTTTAAAACTTTTAAAAAAAGTTTAAAGTGACAACAAAGATTTGATATTATCTTGATCTTTTGTTACCAGAAATATTAGGAAGTAGTAGTTGTTAATGAAATGTGGTATGTCGGATGATAAGATCTGTATTAGAAAAACATAACACTGGAGATTCAAGAAAGCATTCATGTCAAAATTAGTAAGTGATAAATAGTAAATGGTAAAACAGATGTTTATTAATTTTAAAAACTATTATTCTGTTGAATTCATTACACAGGGTTGAAAAATTCACTTGGGTTTAGGATGTTGACATTCTGAATTGATTGAAGTGATTCTGTGTTATGAAACTCTGCCTTTCATAGACATTTAGCTCTGATAAACAACAGTTCTGTGATATAATTTTTTTAAACCACGTCCCTGTAACTTACAGTGTGTGAACAATTCACTTGTTAATGAAACTTATCTATAAAATTATTTCTAATATATCCTTCAAAAATAATGAAGATTGCCTGTCACTGGGAGTATTTTCTTTAAAAGTGCCCCAGACTGTAAAAGAAATTTCAAGCTAGGAGTGCTTGAAATGTTTTTAGCAATGACAGCCTTACTAGGATGAACTAAGGTGTTAATAATTAATTCTTAAGGTAAAAATAGATATTTTTAGGCTATATATTTTGATATATCAGCTATCTTTTTTTATAGTCATGCTACTCAGTCACAATAAGCATCTGGGACAGAATCTAGATTTATTACATGCTTAGTAAATCTTACTGGAAAGAATCCAACTCCAGAAAGTTCATAACTGGAATTTCTATACATTTTATTTTTAAACTACAGAGTCATGCAGTCAATGTAAGTTTAATTCAAAAAGGGAGTTCCAGGTTTGTCGTGGGATCAATACACAGTACTGACAATTGTAGTTTCTGTGTCTATACTATTCAACCATATTTCAATATATAGAAAATAATTGCTAAACTTCCATGTATGTAATGCTGTGTGTACCCTGTGTATGGTATAGAATAAGAGATGAAGGTTTGGATTCAAAAGAAGTGTCTCCCTAATTGGTTTATGATTTATTGGGTATGATAGATGAATATAACAATTTATAATTGCAAATTAAAGGATAAATGAGGATTAAGAAGCCATATTGATGATTTATATAAAATGTGGTGTGCATTTATACACAGTGGAATATTATTCAGCCATAAAAAGGGTATCTTGCCTTTTATGATAGCATGGATAAACTTCAAGGGCATTATGCTGAGTAAATCAGATGAGGAAGACAGATACTGTATGGTCTGACTTATATATGAAATCTAAAAAAAATAAACCTTGTTGAACTGTGGGCAAGAGAAGACCCTTGAGAATACTTGGATTCTAAGAAATCAAACCAGTTAATCTTAAAGGAAATCAACCCAGAGTATTCATTGGAAGGACTGATGCTGAAGCTCCAATACTTTGGTCACCTGATGTGAAGAGCTGACTCATTGGAAAAGACCCTGGTGCTGGGAAAGATTGAAGCCAGGAGGAGAAGGGGACAACAGAGGATGAGATGGGGCTGGCTAGTGAGAGTTCAGGGCTTCCCTGGTGGCTCAGTGGTAAAGAATCTGCCTGCCAATAAAGGAGACTCAGGTTCGATTCCTGGGTCAGGAAGACCCCTTGAAATAGGAAACGGCAAGCCACTCCAGTATTCTTATCTGGAGAATCCCATGGACAGAGGAGCCTGGTGGGCAACTGTGAATGGGGTCGCAAAGAGTTGGACTCAACGGAGCACATGCGATAACTGTCAGTATTATTTAAGTGGGGAAGGGACTAGAGGATTAGATTGGCCACTGTCTTGACTTCCTATCTGGTAAGTTGGCAGTGGCTAATCATTTATGGGTGGTAGGGACAGGATCATATTTATATCTGGCTTAATACCCAGTTTTCAAGCAAGCTCCAGGAGTTGGTGATGGACAGGGAAGCCTGGCGTGCTGCAGTCCGTGGGGTTGCAGAGTCAGACATGAGAGAGCGACTGAACTGAACCCAGTTTTCTCTTAGTGTCTACACGTGCACAGACACACCACTTGAAGTATGAAACTCTTACCATTCATGTAGTTTCATGCTGAGATTGAGCAGAAATATGATGTACACATGGTGAAAGTGGCCTGTGCCCGCAGAGTTCTCTTAGGCTGCTTCAGCTGTTGATGAATGTGGTTGGTCAGGCGATTTTCATTTGTATGGCATGTATAAGAAATGCCTGTTCGTGTTTCTTAAAGAAGCATGCATTCAATGTAGCATTATTTTTGCTAAAATTTCTTTTTAGGATTTATGGAAGGTTTAGTGGTGTGCTCCACATCACATTTTATTCAAGGTAAACTGGATAAAGTGGGAAATAAGTTTTGATTTTTAAAATCCTTAACTGCTAACTGAAAGACAAGGAAGTGTGCTCAAAAGCATATATTACTTATCTGGTATTCTTGTAGTAGCAGGAGATAGGAGATGAGAATTCAAGAAAGTGGTCTTGTCAGACAAGTAAAGAGTAGACCAAAGTCAAATTAGTACGGATCGCAGATATTTGGAGCAGCACCATTTTGTATTTGAAACTAGACCTCTAGCAGATTAAGCTGCCTGTGCTTCTGATCTTCCCAGGGAAGTGGGGTGTAAGGTAACCCTTCCTTTATCATCTAAAAAGAGTGAAAGAGTGACTGGAAGAAAGAGTTTTCCAGATGCCTAAGGAAACTTCAGTTTTCTTTTAACAATGGCCAGTGTTTTCAGTTCATATCTAAAGAAAAAGAGCATCAAATTATGTACTGCTTGAGGTAAAACGGAATGTAAGAGTCTGCTTGAGCTGCCGTGACAAAAATAACCACAGACTGTGTGGATTAAACACCACAAGTTAATGTTTCTCACAGTTCTAAATACCGGACGTCTCACAGGTGGACGTGTCGGCAAGTTGCATTTTCTCCTGAGGCCTCTCTTCTAGGCTTGTAGGTGGCTGTCTTGCTGTGCCCTTATCTGGCCTTTTCTCTCAGTGTACCTCTCTTGACTTCTTTTCTAATAAGAACAGCCAATCTGTTGGATTGGGCCCCAGCTTTATGAGGGCAGGGCTTCCCTTGTGGCTCAGACAGTAAAGAATCCATCTGCAATGCAGGAGACCAAGGTTTGATCCCTGGGTTGGAAAGATGCTGTGGAGAAAGAAATGGCTATGCCGGGAGACATACCAATAACCTCAGATACAGATGACACCACCCTTATGGCAGAAAGCAAAGAAGAACTAAAGAGCCTCTTAATGAAAGTGAAAGAGGAGAGTGAAAAAGTTCACTTAAAGCTCAACATTCAGAAAACGAAGATCATGGCATCTTTGTCCCATCACTTCATGGCAAATAGATGGGGAAACAGTGGCAGACTCTTATTTTGGGGGGCTCCAAAATCACTGCAGATGGTGACTGCAGCTTTGAAATTAAAAGACATTTGCTCCTTGGAAGAAAACTTATGACCAACCTAGACAGCATATTAAAAAGCAGAGACATTACTTTGCCAACAAAGGTCCATTTAGTCGAAGCTTGGTTTTTCCAGTGGTCATGTATGGATGTGAGAGTTGGACTATAAAGAAAGCTGAGCACTGAAGAATTGGTGCTTTTGAACTATGGTGCTGGAGAAGACTCTTGAGAGTCCCTTGGACTGCAAGGAGATCCAACCAGTCCATCCTAAAGGAGATCAGTCCTAAATGTTCATTGGAAGGACTGGTGCTGAAACGGAAACTCCTAATACTTTGACCACCTGATGTGAAGAACTGACTCATTTGAAAAGTCTCTGATGCTGGGAAAGATTGAAGACCGGAGGAGAAGGGGATGACAGAGGACGAGACGGTTGGATGGTGTTACCAACTCAATGGACGTGAGTTTGAGTAAACTCTGGGAGTTGTTGATGGACAGGGAGGCCGGGCGTGCTGCAGTCCATGGGGTCGCAAAGAGTTGGACACGACTGAGTGATTGAACTGAACTGATGCACTCCAGTATTCTTGCCTGGAGAATTCCGTGGACAGAGGAGCCTGTTGGGCTATAGGCCGTGGGGTTGCCAAAAGTGGGACATGACTAACTGACTTTCACTTATTTTATGACTGCTTTTAACACTAATTACTTTTTTAAAAATACAGTCATCTTTTGGGTTAGGGCTTACACATAAGAATTTTGAGAAGATCCAGCCCAGTGGTAACAGGAAGAACAAAGAAGTATGATATACTTCAAAGTATACTCTTTGAAGTATGATTTTAGTCAGCTAGAAAATGGTTCTCAAATTTGAGCATGCGTCAGAATCACCCGGATGCTCATCAAAACTCATTTTTGGGTCCCAGCCATGGACTTAATGAGTCTGGAGTGGATCTGAGAATTTGCATTTTCAACGAGCTCCAGGGTATGCTGATGCTGCTGGTCTGCAGACCTTGCTTTGAGATCTCTGAGGTTGTATCTCTCATTTGCATTGAGAGAAGATGGAGAATACCCCTGAGAGTTCTTGGGGTGAGAGTGACAAATGGACTGCAGTGTAAAATAGAAGGCTTGGTGGGACTGTGGAAGAAATGCTGCTCACTGGTCATCAAGGTTACTCTCAGTAAGTTAAAGAGACATTTGATTGGGTGTTGAAAGCAAGCACTTATTTATGTTGTCTGTTACAGGAGGAGAGTGGACTCTAGACTTGGTTATTAAGGAATTCAGTTCCTAGAATATTTATCACATCCTTGAAATCTTTCCTGAAATGTCTCTCTCTTGGGTCAGGGATTCCCTGACCATCTCGTTAAATTGTATCTATGAATTTACAGACTTTATCCCAAAAAAAGAGGGCAGAGGTAGATGCTAAAGTGAAAAATACAAATTAGATAGAGTGGTCTCTGATGCTTCAGCATTTAATATTTGCTAGTTTTAACAGATTTTGGGGTTGAAATATAGGCAGTGACTAAAATTGGGCTGTACTTCAGAAGTTCAATTTTGTTGATTTAGAACTTAAAATTTTTTCATAGAAACAGAACTGTAACAGTATGTCAAGAAGATCCAAAAATGAAGCTAAGTCATTAGTGCTGTACTAGCCTGAGATCTGGGAGGCCCCATTTCATTAACTGAGTAGCAGGTAAGGGGGAGAGAGGCCAAGTTCCTCTCACCCAGTTTTCTCACCCAGTCTCAGATGGACCGAGAGAACAGTAAGTTTTACAGTGTGACCATAAAGCTGTGTATTAGATACTCCAAAATAACCTAGCTTTTCTTTTAAAACATGACTCTTGGTGCGGCTGATTTTGGCTGGGTATAGAAATAGCCCTAAATCACTTTTTTCCTCGTCCTTAGAAGTTCTTATATTTTAAGATGTGTATAGACATGTATATGTGTGTATATATGTTTCATATATATACATACACACACACATATATGTACATATAGGTATACATACACACACACATATATATATGAAATAGTGAATTCATACTGATAGCTTCCATGCCAGTCCAGCCCGCAGGGCTCTTCTTTGCCTTCCCCTGTTCCATCTTTTTCTCTCTCTGCTTCTCCAGTGAGAAATACAGCTCCTCACATGAACACTTCTTTTGGGAACATCTGCATCCATCCACTATGCCAGACAGAGGTACTAAGAAATTTAAGACTTGTTTATATTCCCCTTTCTTTTAGACAAGAACTATGAAATAAAAATAATACTGCGTCTGAAAGTTAACTGGCATTGTGTCCTCAAACACACTTTCAGAGTTGTTTTATTCATTTGAAATACAGTTGGTCTCATTTATTTATGTCATATCCTCTTTCAACTCCCCGAACCATTTTCATTTCAATTTTATATTTTGAGTATGTAGAACACTAATGTGCTTCCAGAACTACACATGAAAAATGTGTACTCAAAATTAAAGTTGCTCATTTCTGTCCGAATCTTTGCGACCCCATGGACTAGTAGTCCATGGACTTCTCCAGGCCAGAACACTGGAGTGGGTAGCCTTTCCCTTCTCCAGGGGATCTTCCCAACCCAGGTCTCTAGCATTGCAGGCAGTTTCTTTGCCAGCTGAGCCACAAGGGAAGCCCAAGAATACTGGAGGGATAGCTATCCCTTCTCCAGGGGATCTTTCATACCCAGGAATCAAATCAGGGTCTCCTGCATTACAGGCGGATTCTTTACCAACTGAGCTATCAGGGAAGTGTACTCAAAATAGTTGGTTCTTTTCCCTGCTATCCCTGCTCCTTTTGCAAGTAACCAGTTTTTTTGTTTTGTTTTGTTTTCTACCTTATTCTTTCTGTTTCTTCTCTGAAAAATAAACAGACTTATGTATCATTTGTTATTTCTCTTTCCTTACACAAAAAGTGGTGTAAACAGTCTGCTTTTTTCCCATACTCTACATTCTCTGCACATCCGTTCATATACGCTTGTAGAAGGCTTCTTTGGTTTTTTGTTTTTTATAGCTTCCTAGTATTTTGCCCTATATTTTCTGCAACCACTTTGCTATGTTTGGACATTTTAGGTAGTTTCTAGCATTTTGAAGTTATGAATAATGCTGCAGTGAGTATTTTTATATTTCTCTACTGATGTGAAGCATAAGTCAATAGTAATTTTATTAGCTGTTGTCTAGTTAAGGACATGCCATGCTCTAGGTACCTCTCTGCTTAATATACTACCCCAGACTTAATCGTGTAACATTCCTTTGTTAAGCTTCAATGATTCTAGGTCAGAAATAACAGGTAGGAGACTTTATAGTGACTCATCTCTGCTCCACAGTGTCTGGAGCTTCCACCAGGAAGTCTCAGATGGCGGGAAGTGAACTGTTAGGGACCATATTTATTTACCCATATCTGGTGCCTGGACTGAAATTGGGCTCAGTTCAGATGGTCACCCAGAATAGGTACCCATGCTCTCAAATGAGCCTGGCCTTCTTCAGAGTTGGCAGCCTGGATTCTGAGAAGGGATACGTAGGAGGAGACTGAGCATTCCAAGACAACCAGACAGAAGCAACACGATGACCGTTTGTGACCAAGCTTCAGGTCTCCTAATGTTGCTTCTCTGGTACTCTTTTGAGTGCACTGTCCAGATATAAGGGTAGGGACTCAGACTTCACCTCTCCATGGGAGTAGTGTCCAAAAATTTGCAACTATGTTTTACAACTGCCACATGATGTTTTGCATATGTTACTGGTACATAGTTTGTTTCCTCAAAGCCTTCCTAAACAATACAGTTTCCAGCTTTTGAATTTTTATTAGTACACATGGTGAGAGATGGTGTTTCACTGTAGATTTAATTTATATTTCTCTTATGAATGACATTGAGCATCTTTCCCTGTTCTTAAGGTCTGTTTTTATATTTTAATGAATTGTCTGACTTTTTTATAGGATATTTGGTCTTTTTCCCATCAACCTAAAAAATACCTTCAGTGTTTAAGGAAAATTAGCATTGGGACTCTGGCCTCCAAAGATTTAGTAGAATTACTTGATGAAACCTTCAAACCTGGTGCTCTTCTGCAGAGGTTTTTCTTTGGTAATGTTTTCTCTTTATCTTTGCTGTGGTCAGTTTTGATAAGCTGTATTTTCTTAAGAAATTACCCGTTTCATATATGTTTTAAGATTTATTTTTATAGAAGTCTTTAATCTATTTTTTAAAATTTTCTATGCATAGTTTTTTCCTGTCGTCACTTTGTTTTAGTATATTTGTGCATTCTTTCTACTTTGTCAGCCTGTATAACATGTACATTCTCTTTTAACTATGTTTTCTCATCTTTGTCTTGGATCTGTTGTTAAGCATGTTAAAATGCTCACACTTGAACTTTTCACTGAAGATTCCCTAAGGATTCTTTGATTTGATGAAGTTATTCTTCTAGTAAATTCTTCAGGAAGGGCATGTGCATATTAATATTTCTGAGTTTTTGTGAATCCACAACTGTTCTCTTTGGTAGACTTAATATTTGAAGGAAGGCTTGGCTCCCACATTCTTAAATGTCTTGAAAATGCTTCCCTGCTTCACTATTGTTTCTTGGTGTTTGGGGTTTTTGTTGGTGGTGTTTGTTTTTGTCTTTTTATTAAGAAATATCTTGAAGTATATTGTTTTAGATCACCTTTCTCAGACATACAGTGGACCCTTTCAAAGTTCAAGTTTAGATTTTCTCTTATTTCTGGAAAGATTTCTTGAACAATAGATTTAAATATTCTGTTCCCTTTTTCTTTTCTTAAAGGACTCCAGTTATACAGTGTTAGATCTCTTGTATGTCTTATATTTCATACACTCTTTTCTGACCCTTTTTATTCCTTTCTTATTTTCATTCTCTTATTTTCCTGCCTTTTCTTCAAATGTCTCTTACTAGATTTTCACTCAAATCCGTTCTCTCCAGAGCACTTTATAATTTATTCTTAATTTCAGAAATGGTTTTATCTTTTCTTCTTTGAGACTAATGAATTCCTGTTGGATTTCTTCCTAGAATTTTGTTCGTTTCTGTTTTTAGTTTTTGAATGTTTTGTTCAAGGTGATTTTTGGTTTTGTTCTCAATGTCTTCAGGTACTTGCTTGAGGGTCTTCAATTTGAAATATCACTTTATAATTTTCTAATGTTTTGTGAGTTTTGTTGTATGTTGTCATGTTTTGTGGGGACAGTAACATTCATTGGCTAGAATGCTATTTACATTTTCTGCTTCTTTCAGTAGCTCTTTATGGAATTGATGTGATTTTCCCTATCTATTCATAGACATTTTTTGGACAAGATTCTTGGTTCATAAGTGCCTTCCATCAAAATAGTAGAGGACTTTTTTTTAATGAATAATGGCAATAGTGAAGAGAATTAGGCAGGATTTTTTTTTTTTCTCTTTGGTTTCTTCAGGGTCCTTAAATTTTCTTTCTTCACTACTTTCTCTCTAAGTGGCACCTCTCTTCTCTTTTAATCTACTTCTTCCTCAGAAGTGCTGCTTGTTTGAGCTTGCGTTTTTTTGTTGCAGTTATCTTTATGTGTCACCAGTGATGCAAACTACAAAATTCCAGTGTTGAGTATTTCCGCATCTGATGTTGGACTTCTTTCTCCCATGGGTGGCTTGGTCTCTACCGCGTCTGTGTCCTTAGGCCCCTTCTCTTTTGGTAGAGTCCCAGGTGCTGGTGTTATGTTCCCATAGGTTTGCCAGGGCGGTGGGAGCTCTCTTGGATTTTGGTGTTGACAGTAATTTGAAGTTTGGGGTGTTCTGTCTCCTTGTTAATACTGGAGGTCATGTGTGGTCTCATTTGCACTCTTCGTGTTTTTATGTATTTTGGGAAGAGAGAGAGAGACTGGGGTTTGGACTGTTACCATTATCCTCCTAACGCAGCAGTCCCAGAGGTGGTGGTGGTTGCTCAGTCGTTTAGTTGTGTCTGACTCTTTGTGACCCATGGGCTGCAGCGTGCCAGGCTTTCCCGTCCTTCACTGTCTCCTGGAGCTTTCTCAAACTCATGTCCATCGAGTTGGTGATGCTATCCAACCATCTCATCCTTTGTCGTCCCCTTCTCCTCCTGTCTTCAATCTTTTACAGCATCAGGGTCTTTTCCAATGAGTCAGCTCTTCACATCAGGTGGCCAAAGTATTGGAGCTTCGGCATCAGTCCTTCCAATGAATATTCAGAATTGATTTCCTTTAGTATTGACTGATTTGGTCTCCTTCCAGTCCAAGGGACTTTCGAGAGTCTTCTCCAACACTACAGTAAGCTTTTTAAAATGAAGATTCTCAGATCCTAGTCCTGGAGACTATTGTTGATGTAGGGTGAAGTGAAAGCTATCTATATTAGATACAGAGCTAGTGTGGGGAACTGCTTGCCTTAGACCAAGGATTAGCAAACTTTTTCTCTAAGGCCCAGATGTTAATATTTTAGGCTTTTAAGAGCCTTTGCAGTCTTTGCTGCATATTCTGTTTTGTTTTTTTAACCCTTTCAAACTGTTTAAAAAGTCAATCTTAGCTTTAGACCTTACAAAAACGGTGAAGGCAGGTTTGGCCAATAACCTGCCACAGAACATCTTCAATTGCCTGTTTATGAATTTGGCTTGAAAGCTAGCATTTACTAACTAATGTTTACTATTTTCTGAGAGCCTGGAACAGTGAATGTTTTCAGTGCCTTAAGCAGGTTTGGATCTCCTCAGGTGTGTAAACCAAGAGATGGGTTGAGGTACAAGCCAGAAAGCACGGAAGCAACGATGTGAAATGGAAAAGGTAAATGTAGGTGTTGCTGGCTAACTGCTTCAAGAACAAAAGCACTTTATGTGACTCCTGTAAACCACCTCATTTCAGAGAATACTCCACTTGGATGGATGCCTAGCACGTTGACCAGCACAGTGTGTATTAATATGGGATCAGGAGCCTCAGAGTCACAAGTAGCCCTCAAGAGTTATTTATTTAAATTTTAAGGATTTATACCAAATTTACTTTGACTTTTTGCACAGCTGACAATGAACTTTCCTGACCACATACAGATTCAGTTGCTTCTTAAGGCAACTCTTGACTTCTGTTAGTAAGACAGGCGCAAAATAGCTTTGTATTTCCCCTGACCAAAGGGCATGTTCTTAGTCTTAATGCTGTTTTTCTATTGTCTGTAAATGTATTAGAGAAAGTGCATGAACTAGTACTGTGTGAACAACCACCCTTACTACTTCTGATTCTCCAGGAGTAGTTTTAAACAGGCTTTTACAGCACAATTTTCACAGGAGGAGCAGAGAGATCATTTTGGGGGGTGAAGTAACATGAATTACAGTACTGTGGAGATATAGAGGTAAGCAAGAATAAGGCTTAATTAGCAGGCTTGTTATTATTAGTCTTAAGCCATCTCTGAAAGCCGTTTACTGACAGGTTCTTTTTCCCCTACTGTAAGAAAACATGAAAGAAAAGTGAAAGTGTTAGTCGCTCAGTTGTGTCTGACTCTTTGTGACCCCATGAACTATAGCCCTCCAGGCTCCTCTTCCTCTGCCCTTGGAATTTTCCAGGCAAGAATACTGGAATGAGTAGCCATTTCCATCTCCAGGGGATCTTCCCAACCCAGGGTTTGAACCCAGGTCTCCTGCACTGCAGGTGATCCTTTACCAACTGAGCCACCAGGAAAGCCCAAGAAAACGTGAAATGGAGGTCAGATTTGCCCCATAAAAGGAAGGTCGTTTTTAAACTTGAGGAGTCACATAGCTTAATCTTTCTGTAATCCATGAGGAGATGGATTTTTATTGTGCAATCGCTGTGGTTTGAAGCATGGGGTTAAAAAAAAAGGCACTGTGTTAGTCACCTTTATTTTTGGTGACAAGTCATCCTGTTTATCTTCATTATTCACTGCTGCAGTTAGTGTGTGAAAGTTTTTCACGCAGACTCTTACTTTGTGGAGGAGGAAGGGACAGTTGGTAGGTTAGTGATTTTGCTTCATGCATTGTCCTTGACTCCTTCACTTTTTTGAGATATTATGATTTTCATTTCCTTGCCAAACAAGAAAAACAGACAAAAGCAGTTTGATATCCTGATGCTGTGGTCCATTTTTCATGGAAGCCAGCATAATCGTAAAGCACAAAGTCATATTACCTTGTAATTAATGTTCAAACTCCTTGCCATGGCCTACCAGGCACTCCATACCTGGCCCCCTCCAACTTTCCTGGTTCATCCGAGCCAGCCTCTGCCTCCTCATACACTGTGCACTGCTGCGTTGGGCTTCTTCCTATCCCTTTGGGACAACATTTCAACTTTGTTTCTACCTTAGGACCTTCCTGTTTCCTCCACAGGGGTGCTTCTTCCCTCATATATTCTTGAGGCTTCTTCCTTGTCACTGTTGAAAGTGAAAATCGCTCAGTCATGTCCAGCTCTTTGCGACCCCATGGACTGTAGCCCACCAGGCTCCTCCATCCATGGAATTCTCCAGGCCAGAATATTGGAGTAGGTAGCCTTTCCCTCCTCCAGGGGATTTTCCCAGCCCAGGGATCGACCCAGGTCTCCTGCATTGCAGGCACATTCTTTACCAGCTGAGCCACCAGGGAAGTCCAAGAATACTGGAGTGGGTAGCCTATCCCTTCTGCAGCAGATCTTCCAGACCCAGGAATTGATACTGTCAAGTCTTACACTCAGCACCACCCCTACCCCATTCCCCATGAATGTGTAATCAAGTGCTTTTAAAACTAACTGGGCAAGAGTCCTCAGTATCTAAGACCTATTCAGGGAAATGCTCAGGAGACTTTGAAGATCACTGCTGCCCTCCCTTCTTATGTGAAAGTGTTAGTCACTCAGTCGTGTCAGACTCTTTGAAATCCCATGGACTGTAGCCTGCCAGGCTTCTGTGTCCATGGAATTCTCCACGCAAGCATACTGGAAAGGGTTGCTGTTCCTTCTCTGGGAATCTTCCAGACCCAGGGATTGAACCTGGGTCTCCCGCATTGCAGGCAGATTCTTTACTGACTGAGCCATCAGTGAAGCCCCCAAAGAGCATTCAGTTCAGTCGCTCAGTCGTGTCCAACTCTTTGCGACCGCATGGACTGTAGCATGCCAGACCTCCCTGTCCATCACCAACTCTTGGAGTCCACCCAAACCCATGTCCATTGACTCTAAGATGCCATCCAAGCATCTCATCCTCTTTCGTCTCCTTCTCCTCCTGCCCTCAATCTTTCCCAGCATCAGAGTCTTTTCAAATGAGTCAGTTCTTCACATCAGGTGACCAACGTATTGGAGTTTCAGCTTCAAAATCAGTCCTACCAGTGAACACCCAGGACTGATCTCCTCTAGGATGGACTGGTTGGATCTCCTTACAGTTCAAGGGACTCTCAAGAGTCTTCTACAACACCACAGTTTAAAAGCATCAATTCTTCGGCGCTTAGCTTTCTTTATAGTACAACTCTCACATCCATACATGACCACTGGAAAAACCATAGCCTTGACTAGATGGACCTTTGTTGACAAAGTAATGTCTCTGCTTTTTAATATGCTATTTAGGTTGGTCATAACTTTCCTTCCAAGGAGTAAGCATCTTTTGATTTCATGGCTGCAGTCACCATCTGAGGGATTTTGGAGCCCCCCAAAATAGAGTTTGACACTGTTTCCCCATCTATTTCCCATGAAGTGATGGGACCAGATGCCATGATCTTAGTTTTCTGAATGTTGAGTTTTAAGCCAACTTTTTCACTCTCCTCTTTGACTTTCATCAAGAGGCTCTTTAGTTCTTCTTCGCTTTCTGCCATAAGGGTGGTATCATCTGCATATCTGAGGTTATTGATATTTCTCCCAGCAATCTTGATTCCAGCTTGTGCTTCTTCCAGCCCAGCATTTCTCATGATGTACTCTGCATATAAGTTAAATAAGCAGGGTGACAATACACAGCCTCGACGTACTCCTTTTCCTGTTTGGAACCAGTCCGTTGTTCCATGTCCAGATCTAACTGTTGCTTCCTGACCTGCATACAGGTTTCTCAAGAGACAGGTCAGATGGTCTGGTATTCCCATCTCTTTCAGAATTTTGCACAGTTTATTGTGATCCACACAGTCAAAGGCTTTGGCATAGTCAATAAAGCAGAAATAGATGTTTTTCTGGAACTCTCTTGCTTTTTCGATGATCCAGCGGATGTTGGCAATTTGATCTCTGATTCCTCTGCCGTTTCTAAATCCAGCTTGAACATCTGGAAGTTCACGGTTCACGTATTGCTGAAGCCTGGCTGGGAGAATTTTAAGCATTACTTTACTAGCGTGTGAGATGAGTGCAGTTGTGCGGTAGTTTGAGCATTCTTTGGCATTGCCTTTCTTTGGGATTGCAGTGAGCTTTTCCAGTCCTGTGGCCACTGCGGAGTTTTCCACATTTGCTGATGTATTGCATTAGTCAGTGTGTGATGTCACTCGGTCATATCTGACTCTTAGTGACCCCATGGACTGCAACCCACCAGGCTCCTCTGTCCATGGGATTTCCCAGGAAACAATACTGGAGTAGGTAGCCATTCCCTTCTCCAGGAGATTTTCCCAAATCAGGGATGGAACCCAGGTCTCTGGTGTTGCATTATACCCTTCTTTTGTAATGTAATAATATTATTGGAGGCAGGCTTTGAGTGTAGAAAACTAAAACTCCTAATATTTTTTGAAGATTTCTTCATTCTGTATGTAAGGCTCCCCCGTTAGAAAATCTAAAGGCAGGGTTTAGTATTTATATTTCATGTTATTCCTTTTCTGTCCCTTTTATTGAACATGTAGCTTGCCATCTGGTATATGAGATCTCCTCTGGTTGTAGCATTTGAAAATTGTGCATCTTTTATGTCTGCCTTTAGGTTTTTGATTAAAAGCATTGGGCAGAATGAACATATAATTTAATTGATGTGATAGACTACTACTGGTAAGCTTAGGATTAGCCACACCTGATTTTCTGGTACTATAAAGAAGAAGAAATGAACACTGGTACGGTCTAATACCAGGAGAAATCAGCAAGAGCAGAAAGTGATGAAGGAACCTGGTGATGTATTTTCCAGGAAGTGTAAGTGGTATTTGTCCCAGTTCACTTTTCTTTTGAAAATAGCAGGGGAGGGCACACCAGAGAGTATACTTGTTCTGTGTCATTTTAAGTCTTCAGATGAAGAAAGCATCAGTTTCATCATAAACTTGGTCCTGTGTTCTTCCATTTAAAGGATGGTGAATCAGATAGTGCCATTAGTGAGTTAGGAGGAGAGTATTTGAAGGACAAATTAATCTCAGTTGGAGACTATTCCTTAAAATGTTCATTAGTGTGCCAGAAAGATTTGGGGAGGGTATAATCACTGCCTCCCACTTACTAGCACACAATTGAAATTAAACTCCTGTGGATAAATCACTCAAAACAGCTGGGCTTTGCATAGGAGTATCTCAAAAGCTGGGCCCTGGATCCCTGAAAAATACAAGGTGTTTAATATCCTGCAGGGTCTGTATTCAGTATCATTTGGCAGTGATAAAGAAGGCGTCTGTGTGCTGGTCCCTATGTTGCTTTCCTGGCACTGTTGCTTATATGCGGTATGGTTAATAGCATAGTGAAGTCCTTTTCAGACTCGGACTGTGATTGGTTTTTTGGAGCAATAGTGGTTATTTTTTGTTTTTGAGAGAGACTAAAGAAAAAATTTTTGATCCATAATGGATACTGTTTCCTACAGAGTTTTCTTCTAAGGAGAGAATGTGGTTTGAAACTGAAAAAAAGTATACTTTTTTCTTTTGTTTTGTGTTCTGTAGTAATAATAAAAATGACTGCTTTGTGAATCTGGGAGTTATAATTGTTTTTAAAATGTGAACTTAGAAGGGTATTTATCTTGTAAGACTGTGGGAGCCAGAAAATTTTATTTTGTATTATGAGAAGTGGCCACAGCTATAAAAGCTGCGTCTGTTGGCAAGTTTTATGCCCTTGGGTAAGTATCAGTGGTGTCTTCACATCGTAGAGTAGTCCCCGATCTTTGCATACGAAGTTTGTTGTCCTTTTAATGTAAATAATACCTACAAAAACAGCAGCAGTAGAAACACGCCTTTCACTTAAAAACTGCACTATAGTAAATGCTTATTTTTCAGGTTTTTCCTAGGAGAACATTATAATTTTTAAATGCGGTTATAGGTGGCGCAGCCACACAAAGTCTTAACAGAATCTGTTGTCAGTAATTCTGCCAACCATCAGCTGGATAAACCATGTCTGTAACTCTTGTGCAGTGCCTTATGTGGTTCTGTACATCCAAGGCGAAATATTGTTGAAAATAAATTGAAGACCTTTGGGTTTTTCCCTTGAATTTGTCCTTGCAGAACCTGCGGTGGATGGGGAGATTGGAAGGTTCTCTCCATCCCTGCACGTCTTTCCTCTTACAGTGCCCACCCCCAGCTTGGAGTTTGCGTTTTACATGCTGGTCACCCACAAACAACAGGCTTTCAACTGCTTTCAAAGCAAACTTCTCTTTACTACTTAGCCCCTCTCTCCACTGAGGAAACATTTTGATGACAAGTCTCTGAGTTTTTAAAAACGGTTCTCTGGCCTAAATAGATCTATTAGGTATTCCTTAAGTAGTACTATTTTCTGAGAACTTTCTAACATTTCAAGGGGAAATAATTATACATAAAAATAAGTTCTAGGTAGTTAGGACTTGAATGTAAAAAAGCAATAGTACATCAGTCACTGGAACTCATGGATTCTGGGGCAGCCTGGAAAGGACTCTTTTCTTACCTGTTTTATTATAGTGGTAACTAATGGTTGAATCAGGGGCTTTCCTGGTGGATCAGCTGGTAAAGAATCCCCCTGCAATGCAGAAGACCTGGGTTCTGTCCTTTGGTTGGGGAGATCCCCTGGAGAAGGGAAAGGCTACCCACTCCCGGATTCTGGCCTGGAAAATTCCATGGACTGTATAGTCCATGAGGTTGCAAAGAGTTAGACACGACTGAGCAACTTTCAACTCACTCAGGTTGAATCAGGTGAAAAATTTTTTGTGGTTATGATCTTGAGTTGTGAGGGCCACCTTTCTGGAATGTAGCAAATACTTCATTGCTTCAGTTTTAAGTTACATAAAACTGATATTGGGGTGGGTACACATTTTGTATTTGCATGGCTTGTCTAGCATTATAATTAAATAGCGCCATTTGTTCATTTAGCAAACATTCACACACCTACCTTGTCCCAGATCACATATTCCTCTTACGGGTAAAAGATGTACCCCTTAGGCTCATTGTTAATAAAGAAAGAACACAAATGTTCTCAGAGTTCAGAATTATATATGTAAAAGAATGAATAGTAATGCTGCTTTCAGATACAGCTATGTCATGGTTCATAATGGATGAGTATTTGGGCTCTGAAAGAGATTTGTTGACGTTTATGTAATATGATTCCCTGTATACTGTTACGTGTATGTCTTAACTGTAAAAAGCATTGAGCATAAGGTTAACTAGTAGAACAAGTTGAGGTTTTCCTGTCTGTTTTTAATGAAGAATTCTCTTCTTGGTTTGTACAGATAACACCTTTTCCTTTTTTTTAGCTTCTTTGTATTTTCATAATGTAGTGTAATTCTTTTCACATAATGAGCCTCGGGAAATATTGATGATAATGACAATTCCCGATCTCTTCAATATATGACCATTCAGAATTAAAATTCCCAGAGAATTTTAGTGATGTGCTGAATTTCTAAACAGATAAACATCTCAGAGAGGTCTGTACCATGCCTCAGTATATTTATGAATGCATATGGCAAAAACAGGGCAGGGTGGGGAGGAGCAAACCACACTGCTGGGGTGGGAATCCCAGCTCTCCGTAACAACTTTGTGACCTTGGACAAATTATTTAACCTGTTGCACTTCAGTTTCCTCAACTGTGAAATGGAAACTAATAGTGCCAATCTCATAGGGCCATAGTTTTCCATACAACACTATGGAAATGTTAATTATTGTTGTTACCGTCATCATCATAATCATTCAGTCTCATGTAAAACTGTAGCAGTGCTCTCTGTGTAGTAAACACTCACGATTGGGTGGTGTTTCTCCTACTGTTTTTGCTGTCACAGGGAACTTGCTTTTTCATTTTCCCTTATGGCCTAAGCTTTTCCCCTTAGCCACCCCTGTGTTCCCTGGAATATCCCAGGTTCCTTTTTTGTTTTCTGGCAGTTTTTAAAAGGTTCTAACGAGGCATCGGAGAAGGCAGTGGCACCCCACTCCAGTACTCTTGCCTGGAAATACCCATGGGCGAAGGACCCTGGTGGGCTGCAGTCCATGGGGTCGAAAAGAGTCAGACACGCCTTAGTGACTTCACTTCCACTTTTCATTCTCATGCATTGGAGAAGGAAATGGCAACCCACTCCAGTGTTCTTGCCTGGAGAATCTCAAGGATGGAAGAGCCTGGTGGGCTGCCATCTGTGGGGTCGCACAGAGTCGGACACGACTGAAGCCACTTAGCAGCAGCAGCAGCAGCAACGAGGCATACTGTTTTGAATCCTGTTAGAGCTTAATGCCCACTTTTTTCCTCCTTCCTGAACTATGAATAACTAAAGGTTAAAAAAGAATCAAGTGATGTATAGGTATCACAGTTGTAGTTAAATAGTTGTTGTAGTTTCATATCTGTATCTTCTCCAGAAGAATGTGAGATCTGTGGAGACGGAGAGGATTCTGTGTTGTTTCCCACTGTGGCCTCAACACCCAGCACTCAAATGCACCTTGAATGAGGGGAAATGTTTGCCTGCCTGTTCCTTTCATGCTGATATCACTGAGGGACCACAAGTAAGTGTAAGTGAATGAAGAGCTTCACCTCTTCTGAAACTTGATAGTAGAGGAGGCACACAATTTACAGAGTTAGAAAAGCCCAGTTTTACATGCTTGAGTAAATGAGAAAACTAGCTGTTACCTATCCTATAACTCCTGATTGTATTTTGAAGGGAGTGAAGACAGTGTTAGGTGTGACATTCACTCTGCCACTGTTATTTGTGCCATATTCATACTACCCACATTTCTCATTTACCCATTTAAAAGTTTCCAGTCATGGCTGGTAGGTGTAAGGCCAGTGCTGCCTTTTTTAGGGAGGTGGTATCCTTGAGCTTCAAGTTAAAATTTGTGATTACAAAGCACAGATTCTGCCCAAGTCTCAGGGAGAAATAGTGGATGCTTATGAAAGACACATGATTCAAGATGTCACTTTCATTCTCTTTTTAATCCTCATGACAGCCTTGAGGGGTTGAGAGCAACGTATCTAATATTTATTTTGTAGACATGATCTATCACTTTTATGACAGGGTCTGGAATTCAGTGTTTAGGAGGGAATAGAAAGAGTGGAAATGATTAGGTTGAGAAGGTAAAGGAATTTAGCTACTGATTGGATATTGGGGAGAGAGAGAGAGATCAGAGGCACTTCTGAACCAAAGTGGTGGATACTCTGACTGAACTAGGAAAGAATAGAACACCGTTTCCTAAAATATTCTGTGAAACACTGGTTCCAGGAGATATTAATAGGTGCTCCATGGAGAAGGAGGGGGGAATAGTAGTTAAAAATAAGTTCAGGAAATACTGCATACATTGTTCCCCTCTTGTAGATTCACAGAATCGCAAGGTTATTCGAAGTCTGACTAAAGAAGCCTGTTTGCTGTGCTGACCTTTTCACTTCATAGCTACTAACATGCTGTGAATTAGCCTTCTCTAGGACACCCGTTCGGAAGCCTGGTCTAGGGGAATTTGGGGATTGGAAATGGGAGTGGATTGTGAGGTTTGAGCTTGAGGTTAGGACTAAACCTTAAATTATTTTCAGGATTTTGGAGATAAGTGAGAAATAAGGTCTGAAATAGAGTTTTGTAGGTGAATGAAGTGAAAGCAAGAGACAAAATTTGGAAAAGGAAATACTAATATCCAGTTGATTAAGATTATTGACCTAAGATTATTGAATTGCGTGTGGGTCTTTGAGATAAAGGCAGAGCTTTTCAATACCACAAGTGTATACAGATACCATGCCAGGCTCAGTACGGTGGGGAGCATAGGTAGTGTTTATGAGTACAGATCTAGAGTCATAACTGAGTGTTGCTGAGGTCGGAGTAGAGGACCCCAGACTTTCACTGGAATAGGTGGAGAGACAGGAAGTGGGGGGGGGAGCCAGTCAGAGAAATGGAAACTACGCTAAGAGAAAGAAATGTAAAGCTGGAAAGTGCTTGTGGAGGGTGAGGGAGGCTTGTTGAACAGGATAGCCAGCCAGTGGTGTAGATAAGAAAGGGATATCAGACCATTGAGCCCACCTCCTCCGTTTTATCCATGAAGAAATGAGAATGAGAAAGGAGAGGGATTGGCTGTGGTTATGTCAGCACAGCACAGTCAGGATTAGAGTCCGGTCGCTTTGGTTACCTCTTTGTACTCTAGAGATGTCAGAAGGGAAGGAAATGCTAATGATGATGTTGATGTATCTCGTCTTTTGGGAGAATGAGGACTGGCTGTCCCCCGACCCCCGGGGCCCTCACAGGATAGGGTTTATTATATCCCTCAGTAGGTTTACCATGATAAAGAGGCTGAAACTTGCACATTCTGAAACCCAGTTGATCTGTACTCTTAATTATTGATTTTTTTGGATCAGGTTCACATTATCAAAGCCTTGTAAGATTCGTATAAAATATTAGAATGTCAGTTTATTAATTTACAGTGGGGAAAAAAAATAACTGCCTTGGGAAACAGATTCTCAAGTTCTGGCTAGCACATTCTCTTTCCCATAGATGCTGCCACATGGCAATCCACATTATAATTAGAAGGTTGCTTAGTGAGTATGTAGGCAGAACAAGTGGTACAGTGTTTGGAATGTGTAATGGAGTCAGGCTTCTCTTTCTCTCTCAAAGACCAGTTACCTCATCTGGCAGTTGGGGTAATAATAATAGTACCTTGTTCATAGGGTGTTGAAAGGATTAGGTTGGATACACTGTCATCGTTTAGCATAGTTCCTGCCACGTGTATACCATCAGTGTTATACTTCTTCCCAGTTGTTGTTGTTCAACCCCTAAGTTGTGTCCGACTCTTTGTGACCCCCATGGACTGCAGCACGCCAGGCTTCCCTGTTTCACCATCTCCCAGCTAGGATACAACTACTACTGGAAGCTCATTGTGGCTTAGAATACTCCCCTATGTGCAAGTGCTGCTGCTGCTAAGTCGCATCAGTCATGTCCGACCCTGTGCGACCCCATAGACGGCAGCCCACCAGGCTCCCCCGTCCCCGGGATTCCCCAGGCAAGAGTACCGGAGTGGGTTGCCATGGCCTCCTCCAGAGAATACTCCCCTAAACCCTGCTTAAATGATAAAGACCAAGATTTCTTTTGCTGTTCTGACAGCTGTTCTTTCCTTGTTCTTTTACAGTTGACCAACCCATTTCTGACTCTTACTTTCTCCCCCTCCCGCCCCTCACCCCCCACCCATTAAATTAACTCATCCAGTTTAGATGATGTCTGATCTTGAGTCCTGGGGTCCATTTTAATCTTTTTAGTATGCTTGATATGGATACTCTGCTCGATCGATTATATTGGGTTGAACCATATGAAATTGCAGATTTTCTGTGGGTTTTCAGATACAAAAACGGCAGTGTCATATGGCTTAATAGACTACATTGATTTTAAAAGTTAATTCCAAGTGGCCCCAGTAGTTTCTTTTATGAGAAGCTAAATCTGTTGATGATTTCAGAAGTCTTTCCTTTAAATGCAGAGAGCTGTGTATATACCGGTATACTTCTTTTCCTTTAACTAGGTTCTGAGAAGGTTCTTCTGTTGTATGTCTGCTTGTGTCCTTTGTGTTGTAATATCATTTTTCCTCTTCTTTTTACATTTACTCTTTTACCTCCTCAGGCCAGCGTTAAACATGTGAGTGATTATTTGTAATCCCTTGATTGATAGTTTACATGGTGCATTTTCTGTTTAAGTTATTAAGCCACTGCTTGCTGTTCATTGTACATTCTGCATGTTGTTGTTCAGTTGCTCTGATTCGTCAGCTCTTTGTGACCCCATGGACTGCAGCACACCAGACATCCCTGTCCTCCTCCATCCCCTGGAGCTTGCTCAAACCATCGAGTTGGTGATGCCATCCAACCATCTCATCCTCTGTCGTCCCCTTCTCCTCCCGCCTTCAATCTTTCCCAGCATCAGGGTCTTTTCCAGTGAGTCAGTTCTTCCCATCAGGTGGCTGAAGTATTGGAGCTTGAGCTTCAGCATCAGTCCTTCCAATGAAGATTCAGAACTCATTTCCCTTAGGATGGACTGATGGGATCTCTTTGCAGTCCAAGGAACTCTCAAGAGTCTTCTTCAGCACCACCATTCAGAAGCATCAATTCTTCAGCACTCCGCTTTCTTTATGGTCCAACTCTTACATCCATACATGACTACTGGTTTTATATCCTAGATCATGGCCATTAACTTTAAAATGTTGACAGTTCTGGTGAGGATATTGTGGATCAGTACCAAAATTGGCAGATTCCTTCATTGAACTAGCATTTCAGCATAATGCTGTCTAGATCAAAGTCAGAAGCCCTGGTCATTGAAGGCAGATACATCACTTTTATAATGCTCAGCTAACATCCACTGGCTTTTAGGAAAAGAAAATTATCTAAAGGCTGCTCTGACAAATTGCCTGGTTCTCCCTTGTGGTTTCTGGTTCTTTCCCATTTACGATATGTGAACTCTAAATGGTGATGATCATCATACAGACATAGATCTGTGTTTATTCTCTGAATACTTTGTCACAAAGATTTTCCCAGGTTGGTGTTTAGATTTCCTAATTATTTTTAAGTTTTGAAGAATCTCAATGGCTAATTGTCTAATTTTAATTGTGGCAAGAAAACCTTTTTCTCCCTCTGGGTGTAACTCTCTTGTTTTTCTAAAGTAGATCAACTATTAGAAATTTCTGAATGTGATCCAGGCCTCTCACTTTTTAATTTTTAAATGCTACTCTATGTCATTATATATGAGAACATCACATTCAAATTTGAATTCAGTGTCTTCATTTATTTAACAAGTATATATTATGTGCCTTCTATATTGGTAGGCTGACTTAAGTATTATACATTGTATGCTGCATGTGACAGTTTATTGGAAACTAAAAATGTGGTACAGTGTCAGTGTCACTGCTAATTATTAATTTAACAATTAAGTAGGTATGGCTTCCTAGGTGGCACTAGTGGTAGAGAACCCACTTGCCAATGCAGGAGACTTAAGTGATGGGGGTTCCATCCCTGCGTGGGGAGGATCCCCTGGAAGAGGGCAATCTAATACTGGCAGTCCACTTCAGTATTCTTGGCTGGAGAATCCATGGGCAGAGGAGCCTGGTGGGCTACAGTCCGTGGCTTTGAAAAAGTCGGGCATGTTAACTTTACCTTGAAGGAGAAGTTAGGAGAAAGGTGAAGGAAATAGGCCAGTTTTTACTAGGAAAGATGATGCTAGGAGGTTTATTTGAAACAGTGCAAAGACAAAGGAGTTAGGGAGTCTGAGAGCAATACCGAAACAAATGGATGAGAGAAGGGATGTTGACTGGGTACATGATACTGCGCAGAGGCCCTCGGCATCTGCATTTCTTCTTTTGAAGACCTCTGCACAGGGGAGATGCTCACAGGCTGAATGCTGCCCAGTGGCTTACCACCATCTTAAAAGACCCCCTTACTTCTGATCTCCTTCCTGGTTCCTTCATTTTACTTTTTGCTAGGGCTAAGAAAGGAAATTTCCCACATGGCTCAGTGATAAAGAATCTGCCCTCCAATGCAGGAGATACAGGAGATGTGGCTTCTATCCCTGTGTCTGGGATCCCCCAGAAGAAGAAATGGCAACTCACTCCAGTATTCTTGCCTGGAAAATTCCATGGACACAGGAGCCTGGTGGGCTATAGTCCACGAGATCGCAAAGTCGGGAGACGACTTAGCGACTGAACACACAAGAAAGGCAATTAAACATGTTCTGACCTTCTCAAAAGGTGATTAAAAAAAAAAATCTCTCATTAGTTTTATAAGATGATTTAGAATCATTTGTATTAAGAAATTATCATAAAGAAATAAAAAGCCAGGAGCTTTTGGAATCTGTATATTTTCTCCCGGAGTACTATAATAACCTGAAGTTTTCGTTGTTATGTGTATTCTTGTTTGTTTAAATACTCTGTTAAAGGAGTTTCAGGATTCTAATTGCATTGATTGTCCACAGTTTAGATCGACTCTGAACCATTTTTATTCTAGTGAATAGTTAAGCAAATAGCCTCTGTAAGAACTCTAAAAAGACAATAGTTGGGGTTCCCTCAGAAAGTTTTAGTTGTATTTAAAAAGAAAACATAAGGTTTTTTTCAAGAAACCTTCCAAAGAGACAAGTATATATATATATTTAAATCATGATATCAACTCTTTGCTGAGCTACCTCCTTATTCTCCTTTGCTCAGATGTATCCACCCCTCTGTGTTCAACCCCTTTCCACTTTGCCCCATCCCACCTCGATCCGGGTGTATCCTTGACAGTGAAGCCTTTCTCTGATCCACATCCCCATTAATGCTCAATGCTTTATGTATTCACCAAACCATTCCTGATGCTCTCTACAACAACTAACTGTGTCTGCTTGTTGTTGTTTAGTCACTGAGTCATGTCCCGCTCTGCAACTCCATAAACTGCAGCATACCAGGCTTCCCTGTCCTTCACTAACTCCCAGAGTTCGCTCAAAGTCATACCCACTGAATCAGTGATGCCATCCAACCATCTCATCTGCTGCTGCCCCCTTCTTCTCTTCTCCTCAGTTTTTCCCAGCATCAGGGTCTTTTCCAGTGAGTCAGCTCTTCTCATCAGGTGGCCAAAGTATTGGAGCTTCAATTTCAGCATCACTCTTTCCAGTGAATATTCAGGGTTGATTTCCTTTAGCACTGACTGGCTTCTCCTCTTGCAGTCCAGGGGACTCTCGGGTGTCTTCTCTAATACCACAGTTCAAAAGCATAAATTCTCTGGCTCTCTGCCTTCCTTATGGTCCAACTCTCACATCCATGCATGATTACTGGAAAAACCATAGCTTTGACTAGACGGACCTTTGTCAGTAAAGTGATGTCTCTATCTCTCAAACACTGTCTAGGTTGGTCATAGCTTTTCTTGTGAGGCACAAGCATCTTTTAACTTAACGGCTGCAGTCACTGTCTGCAGTGGTTTTGGAGCCCAAGAAAATAACATCTGTCACTGTTTCCACTCTTTCCCCATATAGTTTGTATGAAGTCATGGGACCGGATACCATGATCTTCATTTTTTGAATGCTGAATTTTAAGCCAGCTTTCACACTCTCCCCTTTCACCTTCATCAAGAGGTTCTTTAGTTCCTCTTCGCTTTCTGCCATTAAAGTGGTATCTGCATATCTGAGATTGTTGATATTTCTCCTGGCAGTCTTGATTCCAGCTTGTATACTTGTCTTTCTCCCTCATTTAGGCTGTAAACTTCTTGAAGAAATTGCCCTGGATGTAGGGCTTTACTCAGGCATCAGTTCAGTTTAGTCTCAGTCATGTCTGACTCTTTGAGACCCCATGGACTGCAACACGGCAGGCTTCTCTGTCCATCACCAACTCCTGGAGTTTACTTACTCATATCCATTGAGTCGGTGATGCCATCCAACCTTCTCATCCTCTGTTATCCCCTTCTCCTCCTGCCTTCAATCTTTCTCAGCATCAGGGTCTTTTCAAATGAATCAGTTCTTCGCAACAGGTGGCCACCTGTTTCAGCTTCAGCGTCAGTCCTTCCAGTGAATATTCAGGACTGATTTCCATTAGGATGACTTCCTTTAGGAGATCCTTTTGGATTTCCTTGCAGTCCAAGGGACTCTGAACAGCCTTCTCCAACACCACAGTTCAAAAGCATCAAGTCTTCAGCACTCAGATTTCTTTATAGTCTAATTCTCACATCCATACATGACTACTGGAAAAACCATAGCTTTGACTAGACAGGTTTTTGTTCACAGAGTAATGTCTCTGCTTTTTAATAATGCTGTATAGGTTGGTCATAACTTTTCTTCCAAGGAACAAGCGTCGTTTAATTTCATGGCTGCAGTTACCATCTGCCGTGATTTTGGAGCCCCCCAAAATAAAGTCTGTCACTGTTTCCTCATCTATTTGCCATGAAGTGATGGGACCAGATGCCATGATCTTAGTTTTCTGAATGTTGAGCTTTAGGCCAACTTTTTCACTCTCTTCTTTCACTGTCATCAAGAGGCTCTTTAGTTCTTCTTCACTTTCTGCCATAAGGGTGGTGTCATCTGCCTATCTGAGGTTATTATCAATAACCTTTCTCCCAGCAATCTTGATTCCAGCTTGTGCTTCCTCCAGCCCAACGTTTCTCATGATGTACTCTGCATATAAGTTAAATAAGCAGGGTGACAGTATACAGCCTTGATGTACTCTTTTTCCTATTTGGAACCAGTATGTTGTTCCATGTCCAAGTCTAACTGTTGCTTCCTGACCTGCATACAGGTTTCTCAAGAGGCAGGTCAGGTGGTCTGGTATCTCTTTCAGAATTTTGCACAGTTTATTATGATCCACACAGCCAAAGGCTTTGGCATAATCAATAAAGCAGAAATAGATGTTTTTTCTGGAACTCTCTTGCTTTTTCAATGATCCAGCGGATGTTGGCAATTTGATCTCTGGTTCCTCTGCCTTTTCTAAAACCAGCTTGAACATCTGGAAGTTCACAGTTCATGTATTGCTGAAGCCTGGCTGGGAGAATTTTAAGCATTACTTTACTAGCATGGGAGATGAGTGCAGTTGTGCGGTAGTTTGAGCATTCTTTGGCATTGGTTTTCTTTGAAATCGATCCCGGTTTGATCCTCCAGTCTACATCGGAGGCAGATTCTTACCATCTGAGCCACCAGAGAAGCCCTTACTCAGGGACTTTAGAAATTTGTTTGGGACTAATAGGAACTTCAGAGAAAACAGATTCAGGAAGATAATGATAATATCGGTGGTTGAGTTAGATTTGCTGCAAGACATTCAAATGTTGAAACTGTTGAAAACATTGGCCTGGGGCTTGGTCAAATCCTGCGATATAGGTTATGATGTTCTTTTTGCTGTTCTAAGAGGCCTATGAAGATATCCCTGGGTGATAACCTCATTTAAGATGTGGTAAAAATATAAAAAGCCAGGAAATATGTGGGCTGAGAATTGCCTAGAGACCTGGGAGTACTAAGTAAGCAAGATAATGGAAAGGAGGGAAGAATACTATAAACGGCACAGAAATATATAGGAGGATGGGGACTGGGAATAAGCCTGAGATTGTTAATCACCACAAGCAGCCAACTCAGGATGCAACCAGTTTGCTCATCACGGTGAGTGATGATCCACGAAGAAGAACTGAAGATCGACCTTATTCAGAGGCGGTAAAGGAAGGGACTTACCAGCTGGCACTATGTTAAAGAAAGTAAAAGTCGCTCAGTCATGTCCAACTCTTTGTGACCCCATGGACTGTAGCCTTCCAGGCTCCTCTTCCTCTGTCCATGAATATCTCCAGGCCAGAATACTGGACTGAGTAGCCGTTTCCTTCTCCAGGGCATCTTCCCGACGCGCAGATTGAACTCAGGTCGCCCACATTGCAGGTGGATTCTTTACCATCTGCACCAGGGTAAAGAATCTACCTGCCAGTGCAGGAGATGGATAGAGGTGCGGGTTCAGTCCTGGGTCTGCAAGATCCCTAGGGTAGGAAATGGCAACCCGCTGTATCCAGTGTTCTTGTCTGTCGACTCCCATGGACAGAGGAGCCTGGTGGGCTACAGTCCCTTGGGCCACAGAGAGTCAGATACGACTGAGCAGAGCAACTAAGCACAAAAGGAAACGCGGAAAAGGAGATCTTGTTTGGCTAGCAAAATCCAGGAGAGGCTCATTTTGGAAGAGGAGGAGAGAACAGTCTTATGGCGTAGAGTGTATCTGAATATGGAAGTTGAAGGAACCAGTTTAAAGTGGTGGGTTGGGGCTTGCAGTGGCAGTTCAGGAAGTAAGGTCTGGGAGCAGACTTGAGTAGCCTGGAGAGGCAGGAGCAGGGGTAAATTTAGGAGACTGAATAGAAAAAGGAACAGGCTTGGACGTTGGAGATGTGTCAGTGGATCATATGTGACTGAGAAAAACGAGTTTCTAATGGAACTAAGAACTCAGTTTTTAAAATTTCAGCGTCTGTTGCTCAGCCAGTTGGTATGTCTTTTCAGGGGTAGCTAAGTAACCAGATGGGTATAGTATGAGAATGAAAGAGCACAGGGGACAGATGAGCAAAACTGCAGTCACTGACCATTGGGGAAGTTAGCTCTTTTTAGGAAGGCCAGTATGATCAGAAAGAGTTTTGATTGCCTTTGAGCCTGAAGATCAGAATGTATACATAAGATTCCATTCTGTGTAAGAGAAATAAAGAGAAGTTGTATCAGAGAGAAAGTCTTGAATATAGAACAGTTCCCCTAGTGAGCATGACTTTTAATGTGCAGCTCTACCCTTGAATAGCAGTCACAGAGTACAAATCAGAGTCTTGGAATGAAGGTCAGGAGTTGTGTGAATACAGAGTTTAAAGGATCATCAGTGTGATGGGATGGGGTGGTTATGATTCAACACATCCACCAATGTCCTTATTCTTTGCATTTTGGTGAGTGAACTATAAATCAGCTTCTTGCCTCACATTGTCTTAAAATATAACTTACCTTATATTTTAGCCAGATGCTTTGAATGCGTTGTAGAAGTGAGTATTGATACACTGGACCATTCTTTAGTATCCATGGCTGGAAAATGCAAAAGACTGTCAACTACAATCACACGATTTAAAGAAAAAAAGGAGAGAAAGGAGTGGAAAAGGGTCTTCTGCCCTTCATTCTGTTCCGTTGTTTAAATATTGAAATAAATAGTCCTTGAAATCTAGAAGTTTTAATTAAGAAAACAGACAGCTCATGTTAAATTTACAGATGAGAGTTATGCTTCCTTAAATATTGCCAACTTTATTTTTGTGAGTTTGTTCTGTGACATAATGAGCATCCTGCCTCCTTAAGCAGTTAAGTGTAGGTTCTTGTGAACTGACAGGAGAGAAGCTCTTAAGAACTGAGTAGGCTGGTAGAGCAGCTGGTGTGACATTCAAGTGTTCATGTTGCCTTCGAGCTCCTGAACAGAAGGAGAAAAACACTGTTTTAATTTAGAAATCGCTTTCTTGACTATAGCTGAAATGCTCCAAGCTAGGGAGGCTGGAAAATGATAGAACATTTCGTTCTCAAATTTAACTGTAGATATAATATGTTCTTATATTTATTGGTAAGCAGTGCTGGATTATATAAAATTACTTACTTCTGAGCTTTTCAAAGGCTCAGAGAGGTGGGGACGGGTAGGAGAAGGTAGATCTCTGAATTGTAGTTCTCTGTTAAATTTGTTAAAGTTTGATATTTTTAGTTGTTTAAAATCATTTTATGTAACTTCAGAATAAAGCAGTACGTCTTCATGTTTCTTTGAAAGAAATTACTTGCAGTATTTGTATAATACATCAGTATATTTGGTATTAAAAATCAGAGTTATTTTTAGAGTATGGTCTACTTTCAGATATTCCTGCAGGTTAAGAATAGCATGATAAAAAAAACTGTGAGTTATATGTTTATATTATTGTCGGAAATTTGGGGTTAAGGTGATAATCCAACAGTTTGTTGCTTAATCCCGTTTCAGGGCATAATTAGTATCTCTAATAGTGGTTGTCCAGACCAGTAGCATCACTGTCGCCAGAGAAGTTTTTCAAAACGTAAATCCTTCTTACGTCCTATCCTAGATCTCCTGAACTGGAGTCAGAGATCGCCAGCTCTATGTGGATTAAGGAGCCCCTCAGGTGATTCTGATGCAGGCTGAGGTTTGAGGAGCGCCTCGGTGGTCAGGACAACCTTTCCAGAAACACAGACATCACCGGTGTTTGGGGCAAGATGATTCCAACTGATTTGACCCTAAAGCAAAAATATCTCTAGTGAACTTGAAAATCCCTGTGTTGGGGATCATTCACATTACGATTTTATCATATATTAATCATCCATGCTGGAAATGACAGATATCAAAAGTCTTACAGCCCCAGGGACGGCGGTGAAGCACCAGTTTAACAGGAACTGTTCTGCTCTGGGCTAGCAAAGTTATTTCTCCATAAACTAAAGACTAAGAGGAATGGGAGCTGTAGTGGGAACTAGGATAAGGAAACTTGAGTGTTTTTTCACACTTTTACTAAGCTATAGTGTGGGTTCATCATTTTAATTGAACAGTGAAATTCTGAGCTATGCAGGGAAAAAAATGAATCTTGAAAATGCACATGCAAATAAATTTTTGCTGTTACCTACAAACTGATCTCATGCTCACTAACTGAAAATAGATGGAAACAATTATCGTCAGGGTTGCAGTGCTACCCTGTCTCTCTCCACTGATTCCTTTGACAGTTAATTCAAGAAGAGGAACAAGCAATGAAAAAAGAATTGGCCACCAGGGATGGCACCATGGTGGGAACGGGAGTCAAACATCAGAGAAATGAAGGCAACAGATCATTTCAAGAGTGAAGTAGTGGTTAATAATAACAGAGGTTGCCACTAGGTCAGATAAAAGGGGCAAAATGTGTCCATTAGATTTAGGAACAAGAGAGGGCAGTGATCACCTTGAAGAATTCTTTTGGTGTGGCATAGGAGCAGCAGCTAGATAGAAATTGGGGTGATCTGTGAGTTGGAGATGAAACAGAAGTGGCAGATTTAAGAGGACGATGGCTAGATGTGGGATTGAGGATCATTTTATTGCTAACTTTCTTACCATATTGATTTGGCATCATTTTGGCATGAGTAATCCAACAAATTATTTCTTAAATGCATTATTTCTTCTAGGCTTTGTGAAGTATTGAAACTCAGCATTATTACTCTTCATAGCCTCGAGAGTCTAGCACCTGGTTAAGAACCACTGTCTTGTAGCAGTCATTATGTAACTTACTTGCAAATCTGAACTTACATTGTCTGAAAGAATCTAAAGGAAAGTTTATGTATTTGCACACCAAACCTATTTGAAAACTCTTTGAATCTTATGTTCTCTTAACAAACTAAACGCCTCGCATACTATTTTAAACATAAGCTTAGAAGGTTTTGTTTTGCTCTGCTGCTTGAATTGGCATTGATTACTTTTCAAATAGATTTTTAGCTAAGGTTCAGAAAAGAATGTCTCTATTCAGTAAACATTGAGCACCTACTATATTCCAGAGAGTGCTGGGGGTTAAAAATAAATGGCACAAATCCTGTCTTGAGTTCACAGATCACTGGGGAAGACAGAGTGGCAAACAGATCACTGCAGCCGTGTGTTAAAAGCTGTACTAGAAAAACAAATTAGCGCCTCCACTATTCTAATCTACTGGCTTCCCACACTGAGAGATTTGCTAAAGCGGTCATGCTGAATTTATCACTGGCAGCATCTGTAACTTGCCCTTCCCAGTATTGTGTTTAGTCTGTCTCTCAAAGACTCTGGTGGATAAGTAACTTGCTGAGAGGAGTAGGGCTAGTTTTTTGTCAGCACAGACACAGCCATGATATTCATGAATTTTTTGAGACTTATAAATCAGGCCTTGTAGATAGTGCTTATTTTCTGCTTGTCAGTTCTTCTGAAACAAATCCTGTTCGGTGGATTTTATCTTGTATATGCGTCTCATTCTTTACACACCTGATGTAAAGTACTTTTCTGAACAAGCTTAATATTTTATGCAAGTGTGTATGTTTTCTTTAAGCCCCTTAAAATGTGATTAAAGTCAGTTCAGAGTAATATTAAAAGTAGACAGTCCCTTGATTCTTTATAGTGTTTTAATGGAATAATTTGAATATAACAAAATCCTGTAAAAGAAACTTACCGCCACTCATGGTTTTGTGATGTCTGTTCCTTCAAATGTATGATATTAGATCATCCCCTCTTTCCTCCATTACAGTCATATATCACAGTAGGTACTTAACCTATTCAGCAGTTTACAGTAAATTTTTATCATTTCTTATTAAAATTGCTTAAGGTTTTTAAAAACTTCATTTTAGGATATGAGTCAGATATACTATTGTTTTTTTCTGCAGAAGGTGACTATATAAGGAACTTGAAAGAGAGTAGTACCTCTTGTTTAAGATATGAAGATCAAAGATAAATAAGTTAGGGTTTTTGTCTTTAAATAAATGTTGAGTACATAGAAAGGATGCTTAGTCACTCAGTCACGTCCGACGCTTTACCACCTCATAGTCTGTAGCCTGCCAGGCTCCTCTGTCCATGGGTTTTTTTCAGGCAAGAGTACTGGAATGGACCGCCATTTCCTCTTAAGTTTAATCATAGGCATACAGTCTGCCTCCCTCAGGGCACATTTAAGGTGGGGAGTTGCAGGTTGTTCACCCTGGCTGAGAGTTACTGCTAGTGTCTGATGGGGTGAGGCAGGGAGGGGCTGGATTTCTGACTTTATGAGTTAGTGCTCGCAGTCAATAAAATGCCAATAGGAGCCACAGTGAGAAACAGCTTGAAAGATACTGTCCCTCTTCTCATAGCTACTTGACTACAAAGGAATGCGAATCCATTTTTATGTTTTTTTAAAAAAATATGAAAATGGAGATAACTTGAGTCTTCTTTTTTGAAAGCCTGTGGTCAAAAACTTGTCGGTCAAATGGCATGTGACAGCTTAGGTGGTGGTGCCCATTTGGGGTACAGTGCCAGTTATTTTCTCGATAGTAACCTCTGTAGAACTTATATGTTGTTATGATTTACCTCACATTTTAAATTTTGGTCTTTTTACTCTTCTTTTAGTGGTTTTTGTGAACATTTAATGCTTGCTTTCTTTTGTTCTCTTTGGCAGTAGATGATGATGAGTATTCAGTCTCATTGCTATAAAATGAACCATTGGATTTGATCTTCAACATCCCTTTCAGTTGTTAAATTCTGATTTTTTTATATAATAATTTTTTTAGCAGAATACTGGCTTTTTAAATTTTTTTCATTGTTGGTATATTGATTTAGAAAGTTACAATTTGTATCATTAAGTGAATGAAAATAAGCTGTCTTTATCTTTAGAGGGCCCTCTGCCAAACCCCAGATCCATAATTTATGTTCCTATAGAAGGAGTCATGGACTAAGAACCTTTGTAAATACTTTTTTTTACTTTCATGTTTACTGAGACATGTGATAGATCTAGTAAATAGAAATTTGACCTAACACTTAAATTACTTTGTTATATGAATGAAAATTTGAAGACATTGGGTCATTTCAGTGTGGATACCTTAAGAGAAATGTTGGAATTTTCTTGGGAAAGAATATATGAAATCAGAAGTAACTTAGTGTACTGAATTAATTACAGAATCTATAAGCATTAAAAAATTAAAGACTAAGATTTAGGACTATAACTTTTTCTGTTAGTTTTGAATTTCATCCTGAGTTGGGAGTGATTTGGAAAAATCAAAATTACTTGGGAATCTTTAGTTGATTGACTTGAAGGACACATTAAGAGATTAATGAAAGTTTAAATGAAAAGATTGGTTTCTAACGAATTTTGATTTATAACCATTTGCATAAATCTAAAGTTGAAATTAATCAAATGTCTTTCCTAAGCTGATGACCACAATTAGCAGATCTTCAAATTAGGTGTTATGTTTCATACACTGTATACAAAAAAGAGTAAGTTTTTTCATCTGGCTTATGTTGTCTTTGACCTAATCTTGTCTAAAAAGAATCTTGATTTTTAAAAGCTAAGCAGTATAGGATCACTGCTTAACTCCATTTCAGAAATGGAGTGCTGAATAGAAGTTGCGTCCATATATAAAGCATACTTACTGCTTCAGGACTGATGGTGTTATTTTTGAAAACAGGGATGGACTTTCAAGACTAGTGTGTGTGTGTACTTAGTCACTCAGCCATGTCCAACTCTTAACGACCGCACAGACTGTAGCCCACCAGGCTCCTCTGTCCTCGGGGATTCTCCAGGCAGGAACACTGGAGTGAGTTGCCATGCCCTCCCCCAGGGGATCCTCCCAACCCAGGGGTCAAACCCAGGTCTCCAGCATTGCAGGTGGCTTCTTTACTGAGTGAGCCACCAGGGAAGCCCTTCAGGACTCGAGTCATCACCAGAACAGCATGGGCTGCCTTTGAGTGTTGAACTCTCCTCCATACATTCTTTCAGTATAGCCTCATCAGCTCCAAGGGTAGAGAGTCTCATTGACCAAGGGAGCCTTTGTTGGTCGGAGTTCTCCATCTCCAGAGAAAAGAAAGAACCAATGGGAAATCTAGCCATATAGTGATTTACCGTCTGCCCGTATAGTGATTTATCAGAAGGAATTTGCTCAGGCAGTTATGTTGACTGAGAAGTCCCAACTCTGCCATCTACAAAGTAAAGACTCAGGAAAGCTTGTGGTTTCATCAGTTTGAAGGCCTGAGAGCCAAGGAGGTCAATGGGTAATTCCCAGTCTGAGGGCTGAAGACTGGAGAGTCAGGCAGGGAGTGGGGTGCGATTTACCAGTTTATGTTTTGCTTGGGTGCACACTGGACCGGATGATGCCCACCTGCATTGCCAAGAGCTGTCTGCTGTACTTAGTGTACTCACTCACATGCTGATCTCATCCAGAGACACCCTTGTAGGCATGCCCATTAATAATGTTTGGCCAAATAACCTGAGCACCATGTGATCCAGTCAAGTTGACATAAAATTAATAACTGTTACAGCTCTGTTCCAATTTGGGATAAACTTGTTACTGATAAATAAGTTCTGCCTCAGCCAAAAATCGACCTCTCTGTAACTTTCTTTGATTTTATACTAGTAGTTGTGCCCTCCACTGCTCCACAGAATATCTGGTCACTATTCTGCACTGTAAATTTTCAAATGTTTTATGCTGTCGCTTATATGAGAAATCTACAATTCAAATGAACACTTCTATGAAACCAATAGACTCACAGACATAGCAAACAGACTCGTGGTTGCCTACATACAAGTGGAAGGGTGGAGAGGGAGAGAGAAGGATTCAGCGTCTAGGATTAGCAGGTATAAACTTTTTTTTTTTTAATTGGTTTTGCCATACAATGACATGATATCACCATGGGTTTACATATGCTCCCCCTCCAGGACCCCCCCTCCCTCCTCCCTCCCCCCGGGAAATCTCGTTGCACCAGCCCCGAGCATCAATCCTGGGCTGGCGATTGATTAGACATATGGTAATTAACATGTTTCAATGCCATTCTCCCATATCATCCCACCCTTTCCCTCATCCACAGAGTCCACAAGTCTATTCAATACATCTGCGTTCCTTTTAGGTATAAACTTTTATACATAGGCTGGATAAGCGTCAGGGTCCTACTGTGTAGGACAGGGAACTTTATTCAGTATCCCATGATAAAACAGAATGGAAATGAATGTGAAAATATATATATATGTGCATGTATAACTGATTCCCTTTGGTATATAGCAGAAATTAACACTGTAAATCAACAATACTTCAGTGAAAGTTTTTTTAAAAATTTCAAACGTTTGAAAATAACCATCATGAGATATTCCTCTCCTAAATTCTTTCCATATCTGTAATGGACTGGTTTTCTGATGTCTTCAACATTCTCTTTATTATTTTTTACACTGTACATCTCATGGTAATTCATTCCTGACCAATGCAAAATCTAGTTGGCCTGTTGTCTATAATACACATAAAAGTTGGTGCCTCTCTTTTGTTTATTAATCTTTTTGATGTATTCAGTCATCATATGCTTTATCTGTATAGCAGAGCTTCACCTATATTAGACTTATCATCAGACTTCTGTTTATTTAAGTTTAGAAATCTTAACAGTAAAAATTTGTTTGTTGCCGTTTAGTTGCTAAGTCATAGCCAACTCTTTTGTGACTGTATGGTCAGTAGCTCACCAGGTTCCTCTGACCATGGGATTTCTCAGTCAAGAATACTGGAGTGGATTACCATTAACTTCTCCAAGGGATCTTTCTTACCCAGGGATTGAACTGCGTCTCTTGCATTGGCAGGCAGATTCTTTACCACTCAGCCACCAGGGAAGCCCAACAATAAAATTAGCTAACATGAATTTACAACTTACTGTGTGCCAGGCTAAGTTCACATTGTTTTACGTATAGTCACACATTCAGGGAGGTGTGTTATGTTGTATCTGCGTTGTATGATCCTGTGACATTATAAATGTGTTTGTGCAAGGCAAAGTAGAAAGGGTCTGTTGATTCCCTTTGTTAGTTTTTATACCCCTGTCTTTGCTGCCTAAGACAGCTTGGGAATGGGAGGGGAAAGCACTTACATCATGTTAGTTAAAATCAAGCCAATGTGTTGAGTAAACTGAACCTTTGTCTTTGAATGTATACTGTTGGGTTTCTTGTATGTCATATTTGTACAGTTATGTTTTTGAAATTATATGTAATAGATCATACCTTTGTACTAATTATAGTTAACTTCCCTTCCCACCTGTCTTTCCAGATTCTGTCATCTGATATACTTGCTGAGTTACCTAGCTTCAAGTCATCTATAGATTGGAAAAATAGAACTTTCTGTGTTTTCACATCACTAATAGAAGTCAGGAATTTGGAACCCAATAATGCATTAAATAACACCTTTCAGGTTGTTCCTCTTATGCTAGTACACTTAGTTATAGTAGCGTATATTTTGTTGCCTGCAGGAATCTTCATGTTACTGTACAATATTCATAATCGCTTTTAGAGTTCAGTGTTTCATTCAGCTCCGTATTTCATCACCAAATGTATTTAACTGTCCAGTTGTTTCTTTTAGTTTTTCTAATGTGTGATATTTTTCTTGTCCTCATCATTGTCGAGTCTAAATAATATCCATACAGCCATTCCATGATCCAGAGTCAGGTGACCTTGTGAAAGAAAGAATTGATTTGTAACATTAACAAAACTGTCTCTTTATGAGCTTCACTCAGTGCTAAGACTTCATAGTCATCCTTTTGTTTTCTTTTGGGGTCCTGCCTGCCCATTCACAGCAAAGCTTATGTGTCAGTTGGAATCCATCTCATTCTTTTTGAAGACTAGCTATTTTTGCCCAACTCTAGTCTTAGACCATCTGTCTTTTTACGTAATAACTCAAAGATTACCAACAGTGCTTGGATCAGAGACATCATCTAGGGATTCTGGGATGAATTGTGTATGGAGATAGGTGTCTTCTTTAAAAGCCCGCTCTTGTGGAGTCTCAGCTTCCAAGATTTCTTCTTAAACTTTTCAAATGGACGATCAGAATCTCTTCATGAACAATGAAAAGCAAAGCAAATGTCCTACTTTCTGTTGTATCTCAGTCCTAAATAGTGTCTCTCTCTCTCTCTCCTGATTGTCATGGTGTAGCTAACAGTAAAGAGCAAAGCTGTTTTGTTGTCGTTGGCATTTTTGTCAGTTTACTAGTTAGGTGACGAGAAGAGTGAATAGTAGGGACAAGAGGAAAATAGAAGAGGTTACAGACAATCTAGAAATAGACAACAGTTTGATTTATCGTTTGTGGGTTAATTAGTAGTTCAGATAGTCCGCTTTGGGGAAGCGGTTCATTTGCATTTGGTAGTTTTCTCTGGACTTCTCTTTCTTAACAATGGGGGGAACTGAACATGATGATCATGTACTTATCAAAGCCCTGCGGGTTGCAGAGTGATAGAAAACCCCCCAAAAGGAGTTTATTAACAAATAATGAAAAGATCATAGTTCGGACAGACTTTAGATATTGATTGACGCAAGAGCCCAAATGATCCAGCACCGACAATCATATTTTCTCCCTCCCCTTCCTTATGGGCGCGTTCTCAGAGGCTTTCCACATCTCAGTTTTAAGTTCAGTAAGAAGAAACAAGTCTGTATTCCAGAGTCATAGCACAAGCCCCGTTGCCACCTGTTGGCCTTTGTTGAGTCACACGCACCTGACCAAACCTGTCCTTACAGTCAGGGCCGTATCCGGGTATGAGGGTGGACCATTGAGAGTTGGGGAAGGGCAGAGGTAGCAAATAACAAATGCCACTCTAATGTCTATTGGATTCTCGTTTTAATCATATGAATTGGTACATTAGGTGTTGTTTGACTGTTTAACCTACAGAAATTTCCGTTTCAACCTGATAAATGGGAAGACTTCAAGCAGAGACAGATAGTGTAAAAACATGGCTTTTGATTTGCAAATAGAGGTTTCAGATTCTAACTCTGTTATGCATCCTTATTGTTGAGAAATTTAAGGGCCATTCAGTAAATAACACCCTTCTCTCCTGCTTGAATTCTGTCAAGAGAAAAGGCAAATATTGGCACATAAAATACTAGTTTTATTACTGACAAAAGCTGAAATGAATGACTTAGGTTTTGTATGATAACTGAGATTCTGGTATTGAACCCAGAACTAAATAGTTACTTATCTCCACACCAGGCATTTTGAAGGATGATAGGATTTTTTACCTGCAGGTCTGCCCCTAATAATTTAGACTAGAGTGCGTGAGTCTTACAGACATCTTGTTTACAAAGAAGGCAAGGAGGTGAGGGAGCTCCTTGTTCTGAAAATCAGTCAAACAGTTCGTTTCATCTCGATGGTGATGGATGGGGTAGGAGGCCAGAGCTTGTTGAGGAAAATTTCTCTTTCTGGAAACCGGAGGAGTGGTGACATACATGCTTCCAACACATAGACTTAATTGTTTATTTCTTAAATAAATAATAATGATTTACTTTAGGATTGGTGTGATGTTCAGATGCCAAGAAATTTTAGGTAGGAAAACTCAGAGGTCGTAAAATAACCACCCTCTCCAGCTTTTGAAGTTGAGTTATTATAGTAATTGATGTGTGAGTATGAACCCACTTTGCCTAGGGGATGAGTAAAATTAGTAATAATTGGGCACGCATAAGGGTTTGTGAAGTGGGTGGAAGCAGGCAACGAAAGAAAATGTCTTACAGAATTCATAACTATCACATCCTTGCAAATTTAAACCAAGGCAAGCGAACTTTTCCTTCACCAACCATCCTTCACCAGAGGGTAAAAATTCAATGTTTTTGTCCGTTCTCCTGTCCAGTGAACTACTAGTTCTCTGAACTGGTAGTGTTGGTGTCACCTGAGAATTTGTTAGAAAAAGAAACTGTGGAGCCCACCCTAACCATGCTGAAACTCTGCAAGTGGGGCTGGCAATCTGTAGTTTAACACGTCCTCCAGCCAACTTTGATGTATCTTGAACTGTGAGAAACACATACCACGATTTGCCAACATCCTGTAACAATTCCATAGTTGAAGATTAATTGCATTTGCAAGTAATCTTTTCTAGTTCCTCATCATTAGTGAAAGTGAAAGTCGCTCAGTTGTGTCCGACTCTTTGCGACCCCATGGACTATACAGTCCGTGGAATTCTCCAGGCCAGAACACTGGAGTAAGTAGCCTTTTCCTTCTCCAGGGCATCTTCCCAACCCAGGGATCAAACCCTGGTTTCCTGCATTGCAGGCAGATTCTTTACTAGCTGAGCCACAAAGGAAGCCCAGTCATTAAGCATTTATCAAATATGGGCTTCCCTTGTGGCTCAGTTGGTAAAGAATCTGCCTACAGTGCAGGAGACCCAGGTTCAATCCCTGGGTCAGGAAGATCCCCCGGAGAAGGAAATAACCACCCACTCCAGTATTCTTGCCTGAAAAATCTCATGGACAGAGGAGCCTGGTGGGCTGCTGTCCTTGGGGTTGCAAAGAGTTGGACATGACAGAGCAACTAATGCTTACTTACTTAAATATAGAGCATTCTGGGGAGCAAAAGTAATTGAATAGGTAAAATTGAGCTTAGTCTTGAATCCCCAGTAGATATTAAGACTGTATTTTCATCCTATAGGTTTAGATTGAGTGACATGATGGTTATTTAAAAGACTAAATATAGCCTCAAAATGTGGAAGGGATTGATTATAGGAGATAATAGAATGAGAAAGAAACTAGAGGGTAGTGATTATAATCTGTGTAGGGGACTTGAAGATGGGGGAGAAAAGGCGATGTACAGAAGAGGCTTTTCAAAGGAATGATTAACTGAGCTCAGTTAACTCACTGAAGCTGAGGTAGACAGAATCAAAGATGATTTAAGAGCTGAAGCCCAGATGATTAAGATAATGATAGTTGGGAAGGAGCTTTCTAATTAGGGAATAAGATGAATCCATTGTCAGGCATGTTGACTTTGTGGTCATAGTTTAAAAGGACGTATATTGAGAAGGAAAAGTTGAGAGCTCGTTGTTAGTTGGTTTAGAGTAGGAGGAGAACTTGAAAGTATATTTGTTCCTTGATATTGGCAGGAGATTGGTTCTAGACCAACACGGCCCCCCAACCCCCCACTACCAAAATCTCCAGATACTCATGTGGGCTGTCTATCTGCGAGTTCTACATTTGCCCATTCAACCAACTGGTATTGTGAAGACAATGACAGTAACGCATTCACTCATTTTTGAAATGCTTACTGAATGTCTGCCAGGGGTCCGGCACAGTTCTAGGTTCTCAGGATATAAAAATGGACCAATCCGTGCCCAGCCTTCGGAACTAATGTTGTGGGTGGAGGGAGACAGCAAATAAGTAAATAAATGAACAAGATGATTTCAGGTAATAATAAGGGCCAGCAAAGAAAATAGAGGAACAGTGAAGAGTGACTAAGTGGTAGAGGATTTCTTTAGACAGCTAGTCAGTGAAGACCCGAGCTGGCAGAAATCAGTTGGAAAATGTGAAACAGGTGAAAGATAGTTTTAGGAAGCCAAGAGGTGCTGGCATCACAGAGTGGCCAAGGAGAACTACAGGAAAGCACGTGAGAAGGTTCCTGGTGCTTTTTGCCTTTTCAGGCACTCTTCTATATGAAAGGTTTGGAGAGAGAAGATAAGTGTGTATTTGAAGGAACATGAGCTTAGAGGCATCCTAGGTCATTCATGTTAGGCATTTGTTGGCCGTGTAGAAACTCCTCAGTTTATCTGAGGACTATTCTTTTCAGTAGAGTAAGGAGTAATAACACCTCAGGGGATTAAACTGTGATGATTAAGTGAGAGAGTGAATTTAAAGCACCTAACATAGTGCTGCAACATGTGCTTAATGATAACTATTAATAATCTCGATAGGTCATGTGAAATACAGTTTTATTTAATAATGGTGAAATATCATGTCTCTTGATACACAGTTTTATTTAGAAGTTATACTTTGAACTTTTATCATGCAAAACATTTTAAGGGGTGCGAGACTGTTATTTTTGCAGTTAAATGATATAATTTGATTAGGTACCTGATGATACTTAGAGTATGCTTATATGCTTAACACTCTCAGATGGATTTTACTCACTTTAAATATTTTCTTCTTACAGATATGTACCTCTCATGACTGACAGGAAGAAACTAGTCATGGTCCAAAAGTCAAGATACTTCCCTGGGAAATGCTGCTGATGCTCCTTTACAAAGTCATACAATGAATGTTTGGTTTAAGAAAGATTTTCCTATTTAAGAGATTTTCATCTTGGAAATATATCAAGTGAAAATTATAGAGTCTTTTGGGAAACATTTTCCTCCTAATAAATTATACCTGTAATGGGCGACATGGCAAACAACTCAGTTGCATATGGTGGAGTAAAAAACTCTTTGAAAGAAGCTAATCACGATGGAGACTTTGGAATTACACTCGCAGAGCTGCGGGCCCTCATGGAGCTCAGATCCACAGACGCATTACGGAAAATACAGGAAAGCTATGGAGACGTCTATGGAATCTGCGCCAGGTTAAAAACATCTCCCAATGAAGGTGAGCTGTATTACATCCCTTTTTAGTGCTTTGTTCAGCAAGTACTGTGATTGGCTTATAAAGGGGCATGCTTAGATCGTCTTAGCTGTTGTTTGATGATGCCATACTTTTATTGACATTTAAGATGGGCTAGCTATCAGATTGGTGTAAAGTAACTTTAGATCAAAAAATAGTATTGCCCAGTAATTTATTTTAAGTTGGTGGGAGGAAGGATTTTGTACTGTCACACATGTCGCTACTTGTTTATTAAAGAGCATGGTTGTCTTTCCACTTGAGCTTTGGAGGGTGGAACCAGGCTTGGTAGTTCCCAGGAGATTCTGTGGAAATAAACCCTGCTCACTATCCTTCATTTTGCCAGGCAGCTTAAAATAGTTTTCACTGCCTGTAGCTGACTGAGTTGTTGGTTTTTTTTAAAAAACCTAAAACTTTAGCAATTTGTTCAGAAGGTACCAGAGCAAATGGAGTAGATTAGATGGCAATTTTTTGTTTAGCAGACATTTCCTTTGATTAAAAATAGTTTTCAGTCTTAGAATTATATTCAATTTCCATGTTCAAAGAAGTCTTTGGTTTCATAATTCTTGATTTGTAGTAAATTTCTTTCTGAGAAGCAGAATTCATTATAACTTCATTACGTTATGATCTTTGAAATGTTTTCAAAGGATGACCTTTTTTATACACTGATCATGTTAAACATGAAATTAAGGTTAGGGAGTTTCAGGAAGGCATTTCTACACACTGCAAAGGAAGCGGCAGGAAAATATATGAAGGTGAATATTTGGTGGTTACAGTTTTATTTTAGTAAGAATAGGTGGCTAGTAATGTTAAAAGTTTAAAAGATATTAATATATATCCATTATATCTATATGTAGAAAAGAGTATCAGTCCAAAGCCAGTTCTAGAGAAATCATTTTTCTGGAAGTATCTTATGCCATGCTACTACTACTTGTGATAAATTTGGGGGTAATAGCAAAAAGTCATTTCCAAAATCGTTAAAGAATTTTAAATCATACCAAAAGATTCTTTGAAGCCTTTATATATTTCTCTGTGAATTGCTCATTGTTTTAATGATGAGTAGTTACTTTAATTTTTCTGAGGCAGCTGATGTCAATATTCCCATTTCCTTAAAGGGCTTCCTCAGGTCACTTGGAGTATGTTCTTTTTTCTGTAAAGTCTTCCAGATGGTCTGGATCTTTTCCTCAAGTCAGAACCACTGGAAACATGGACTTCGCAGTTACACCTTAAATATGCTGTACCATTTTAAGAGCTGCTTCAGGGAATCAGGAGCAGACACGTGGGCTTGAATCGATGGAATCTGACAAAATTTGGAGCTTGTTCATTATGCAAGTCTTACTTTAAAGTTTTAGCTAACTTCATATGGCTTTAGAGATTTGTACATTACTTACGCTATTCTCAGTTGGTAGATTGAGTAATTCAGCCATCTGTCCTTAACTACATTTAATCTAAAACCTAATCGTTGGATGTTTCAGTATCACCAAATTGATTGAAAGCATTAACATTTTTAAAAAACCCTCACTATAACTGAAAGCGATACTGAGCTTTACTTTGAAACCTGCCCTTAACTGCGCTTCCCACAACCATAACTCTGTCTCCCTGCTATTAGTCAGAATTTTTGTCTTCTCGTAACTAAAAGTCCCTCCATGGTGCGTTCTTATTTTTAATGGACTTAGTTTCTGTTTTGTTTGCACTGCAATTTCTTTTCTTATTTCAGACAGTGCTCCTTACATTGATTCTGATTTAATTAGTGAAGTTTCTTAAATTAACTGAAAAGTTACACCTAATACATTAGTTTCTAAATTTAGGGGAAGGGAATGATTATGGACCTCTTTTACAACATGGTGGAAGTTGTGGATAATCTGTAGAAATATTCAACACCCCAAATTGTGTATGTTTTATTGCTGTTTTGTGCTGTTAAACAAGTGAATGCTGTTTCCCCCTCTTTTACTAAACAACTCTTGCTCATCTTTCTCCTAGTATAGTGAATTTAATTTTTGTCAAAATCTGTATGAACTTTTGTCTTCTACTCTTTATATATAGCTTGTCATTGGGAAATACTCTTTTAAAGAATTTTGTAAGCATTATATTTGTATTTATATTCCTTTTAAGAATAAATATAAACAACAACAGGAATGTCATGTCCAAAGGAATAGTTGTAGTTTAATTTAGAAATAATTCACTCAGAAAGCTAATGAATGTTTTGTCACTGATCAGCTAGGCAAGTGATAAGAAGTGACTCATCATTGGCGGGGTTTTATGCCCAAGTAAAATGAGCTAGACAGTAAGTAGCCTTTTGTTAGTATGATCTGCTTATGGTCATGGAAAGTCGGATAGAAATACGATTTCAGCATACAGGAATTTTGTTTAGGTAAAACTGATGTTTATCTGGCCCTTTGGTTCTTTCATTCATTAATTTCTTCTTTGAGACATACAGTCTTTCATCAGATCTAGGTCATTGTTGTATATTTTATATATACTTAAAAAAAGAATTAGTGTTGGGAGTTGTAAGTGTATAATTAAATTACATTCCAATTTCAGAGATGTTAACACAAGGTAAGAATATGTGTGTTTTAGAATTGATTCATTGTGTTTATTGGGTATCTTCTATCTGACTGTCATTTTTCTAGACTCTGGTCATGTGCATGCATGCTAAGTCGCTTCAGTCTTGTCAAACTCTGTGACATTGTGGGTTGTAGCTGGCCAGGCTCCTCTGTGCATGGGATTCTCCAGGCAAGAATACTGGAGTGGGTTGCTATTTCTTTCTCCGGGGGATCTTCCCAACTCAGGGGTTGAACCAGTATGGTTCTTTACCACTGGCACTACCTGGGAAGCCCTCTGGGCATACATCAATGAATAAAACAAAACTGCTTGCCTTATTTTTCCACGTGGGGAACAAGTTCACAGGACAAATAAATGAGATGTGGGGGGAAAAATATGAGATGTGTGGTATGTTAGTGATATGCCTAAGAGAAAAATGGAGAAGGAGAATCAGAAGTAGTAGGGATGTAGATCTTAGATTGCTCTAAAGTCTGGAGGAACAGTTTAAGACGTTGAGAGCAACACGATGCTTTTTGTGCCGCATTGGTAGTTAGCACTTAGAGATATCAACTTATCCTCACAACGACCCTATCCAGCTTACAGCCCAAGAACCCACAGCACAGAAAGGTTAAGCAACTTTGCTGAAGTCTTAGAGCCTGTAAGCCCAGAGGAAGGACTCAAACCTAGACATTCTAGCTACAGAGAACATGCTTTTAACTACTGTAGTGTACTGCCTGTTAGAAAAGCTCATCTCATTCAGCGTGCGAAAGAGTTGAGGTACTGAGAATGGAGAATCTGTGTTCTCTCTTCACAGTAGCATTTTTTTGATGACAAGAATTACATAATGGAAAAAAAAAAAAGTGGGAGTTTATCAGTTAGTGTTTAAAATATGCCCTGTTTAGGAAGTTGTATTTCTGTGCTTTCTCATTTGGCCTGCTAACTCACTGCTTGTTTTCTAGCAGACTAGTACTTGACTCAGTTTGAAACTTACCGTTCATGTACTGATCAATAGGAAGTGTTTGAAGCCAGATGTGATTTTCATATTAAAAACTTCCTCAGTTCAGTTCAGTCGCTCAGTTGTGTCCGACTCTTTGCAACCCCACGGACTAGTGGTTCTGATTTATCATCTTCACTCTTAAAAGAATTAGAACTACAAATTTCAAGGTAAAATGGAATTGTGACTTATTCATATTTTTAGCTTAATCTGTTACCAAGCACCTAACGTACAGTCCTCAGACTCCAAGAAAGTACTTTAATGCCAAAACAACCTTGTAACAAAATAACCTAACTCTAAAATTGTCATTACAGTTTTGTTCTTCTGTATCATTACTGTTTCCTTACATTAACTTTCTCATTTCCTATTCTAAACCTTCTCTCATGATCTTTTTATTTTTACACCAGCTTTTGGTATCTTTCCCATTTTAATGTGTTCCTTGTGTTATCTATAGTGTATTTTTTATTAGATGGTAGAATAGACTCTAATAGTAAGATTTACAGAATGCAGATCTCAGCCCTTGGTATCATTCCTTATTCGTAGCACTGTATTGAGCAAAAGATAAAAATGAATTCATAAAAATTAGACAGGCACTGAATGGTATTCTGTAAGAGGCATGGCTTTGTGGGTTTATAAAGGGGAGGAAAGCAGAAAGAGACACCCAGCTTTCTAGCTGGTAGTGGCTAAAATTAGAAGAGAACAAAGTGAGGGGGGAGAAATAAGGAAAGGAAACAGTGGTGGAGAGAAACAGAAGTAGTATATGGTAGGGAGCAGGATAGTCATCAGCAGCTGTCCCGGGCTGACTGATACCTCCATAATGTTTCAGATGGTATTTCCAGTTTGCACTTCCTGGTAATGAGGCTGTTGGTCCTGTTGTGCTTTGGCCATGTCTTCATGATGTACTGTAACAAAACTGGCATTCACATATGGAGGTGTATTTTAACTCTCTAAAGAGGTCAGCATTTGCCCAGGATAAATCATTATTGACTTACAGGCTGCTGCAGGAACACAGTGATTCCCTGATGTATGTGTTTGGTGATACCAGTTGGCACAGCCATTTTAGGCATTCGACAAGGATTTGCATGGTGGTGATACGCCAGCCACGTATGTTCTGTTACTTGTATACACTTACCAGTGAGGGTGTTCTGTTGATGACTTTGTGTGACCTTGTCCTAGAAATTTATTCCTGCTATGATAATTGTATACCCCAATCTAAAAAAATAGAGAATTACACATTTAATACTTGCTCTGGTTACCAGTTTTCACTGCTTCTGAGTTTGTTGAAAATAATTGTAATACTGACTCCTTCTCTGATCTTGTAGCGTATATATTATTTTGTAAAGCTGTACTCTATAGAGTCTGAAGCAGCATTGCTTTGTTCGTCTTTTCAGGTTCAATTTTTTGAATATAATATTTCCTTCTCAAGGCCTTCTCTTCTGCTTTCACAACGTTACACTCTCAAGATTTGCTTTCTTCCTGTCTGACCGGTTTCATCCGGCTCCTGTGCTTTCCTTTCCATGTTGGCAGGCCTTGGGTTTCCGATCATGGGGCACTCGCCTCTTCATCTCTGCGTTCTCTCTGGGTGATGCTCTCCACTTCTAAGACTTCCCATCTGACTCCGACATCTGTGGCTCCAGTCCAGGCTTTTCTCGCAGGTTTTGGGAGCCAAAAGCTCAATTACTAGTAGACATCTTCATTTTCCCATCCTCTCCAAACTTTCCCTTCAGAAAGCATACTTCTCCATTCCCCCCTCTCTCATGAAACTGTCACCCACCTTGCTAGGTAGACTTGACTTTGATAGGAGTCTTTCACCTATTCTTACTCACTGGGTCGACAAGACATGGAAATTCTACAACTCCCACCTCTTAACTCAGGCCTATCTGCTTCTCTACCTCCCCACCGCCCTGGTTGAGGCTGCTGTCTTTCTCTTGCATAATTCAGGTAACAGCATACTAACGGGTGTTTTTTCCTGTCTCCCTTCACACTGCCTGCCACTTTCCTGCTGAAAGCTGATAGAGGTTTTGCACTTGCACTTAGAAGGAAGTTCAGACTTCTCACTTAGATTAACAAATGTCTTTGGGGTCTGGCTCCTGCTTACTTCATCTCATCTCTTGTCTCCTCCTCAGTGTTTGAGGCATAGCAGAATTTTCAATTTTCTGAAATACTGTTGTGCCAAGCTCATTCTTATTCCCGGTCTTGTGATCTCTTCACCTTAAACATGCTACCTCACCCTTCCTGTGACTGTCTCTTAATCATTCCTGAGATCTCAGGTTGGGTATCTTATATTTCCTTTATCCACGCCAACTCCCTAAATTTGGATTCCAGTTCCTTTTGCTGGCTTCCGTTAAGATCCTCACCGCCCCCACCATTAGTACTTAAGACTCTGGGTTGTGATGAACTGATTGTCGGTCTGCCCCACCAAATTGCGAGTTCCTTGAAGGCAAGTGCCAGAGAAAGGCATCCCGTCTGACTCACTTCCCTTTGTCTGTTTGTGCCTCTGCTTATCTGGCCTGCGGTTGGCATTCAGGAACAAAGCCTGAGTTTGACTTCAGATAGTGATTCACTTAAATTTGACGGGAGTCTCCGTCTTTTTTGAAGTTGAGAATATGATGAGAGTAGTGATCTGTTTTTCAAAAAGAATCGACACAGAGTTTCATATACGTTCTTGATCTGCATGTTTTCCTATGTTGCTGCTGTTCAGTCACTAAGTTCAGTGCCCAATGCTTTGCGACCCTGTGGACTGTAGCCCACGTGGCTTCTGTGTCCATGGGATTTCCCAGGTAAGAATACCGGAGTGGGTTGCCATTTCCTCCTCTGAGGATCTTCCCAACCCAGGGATCAAACCCCCACGTCTCTTGCATTGGCAGGCAGATTCTTTACCTCTGTGCCACTTGGGAAGCCATGTTTTCCTGTGACCCTCACTAAAAGAAGGCGTCGCTGTTCCACAGACAGAACACACGCACAGATGCTGACATAATCTCAAGTAGAAAATTTTGAGGCTAGGATGTGCTTGCTGTGTATTAGCCATGATTTTCTGTTAAATCCACCTGCTTTCTCCATTTTGGTGCTCTTTCCTCTTCATTTTCTAAATTAAAACATGATTTTATTAGCCTCAGCAGTTGGAGTGCTACATTTTTTGTTAAAACATCAGTATCTTGGTAGCGTTTACGTTTTTACCCGTAATCTGTCTCTTTCAGATATAAAGACAGTATTCTTGAGCCATTGTCTATTTATAGAATGGTGGATCCAGACCCTGAAGCATAAATTCTGAGGCTGCTTTTGATGGTTTTTAATCTATTTTCGAATCTGTTTTCTCTTTGTCAAGCGAACTGGGCCATCGAAAGATCAATGCCTTGGCCTCATTGCTGCTCCACCACAGTCTATGGAGCCAATAGGTCTGGGCAGAAGAGTTCTCATTCTGCTGATCTGTACTTTTTTCTAAATGATTTGATACCACATCTCACCTGTGTTTAAAGCTAGGACCGTGTAGTCTCATCACCAGTTTCAGCAGGGCTTACCTTTCTCTTCCCCACAGAGTTTGCTTTTCTCCCTCCTCACGGTGGAAACGTCTCCCTCTACCTGTAGTAGCCTGCCACCCATGCCCTGGATTCCACCTCCCCTGGCTGCTCCAGAGGTTTGCTCTGGATTAACTAGTCTGTGTCTGCTGTGTCACCAGTGTGGTTGGTCATTTCCATTACTAACTTACTTGCCTTCATATCTGTCACTCATCTTTTAAAAAGCAGGACAGTTTTATTTATCCATTTTGAAATAAAGAGCAAAATAAAATAAAGAAGTAAAGCAGTGAAAGTAAAATATGGCACTAAAGGCAGCAGTGCTGTGTTTCACCTTTGCATGCATGTGTGCCCATTCGAGTCCAACTCTTTGCGACCCCATGAACTGTAGCCCGCCAGGCTCCTCTGCCCATGGAACTTTGCAGGCAAGACTACAGAGGTGGGCTGCCATTTTATTTTACCTTTACCATGTTTGCCTTGACTGCTTTATTTCTTGTTATTTCATCACACGCCTGGAAGTTACCTATGCTCACTGTTTGCACTTACCTCATTCCCAGATTTGCTTCCATACCGCCTCTTGAAGGTTGCTTATCAAAGTCATCAGCCCCCATATAGTGAAGGCCAGTTGTCCAGTCTGTCTTCATTTCATTCCACCTTTGTAACACCATTTGATATGATCGGCCACATCATCTTTTTAAAAACTCCTTTTCTGTAGTACTCCATGAACATGTGTCTGTGTGTGTGACCCCCGTTTCCTCTCAGTTGCCTTTGGTGTTTTGAGAACCCTCTCTGACCATCAAATGTTGGAGTGCTCCAAGGCCCTCACCTCACTCTGGCTTCCTTCTTGTCAATGCACTCTAGCTTTCCAGGGGCTGCGTTAGGCCCATGGCTCCAGAGCCATCTGTATAGTGAGATTCTCTGGCTCAGATCTCTCCCTGAGTTCTGAATATGGATAACCAGCTATCTGCTAGACATCTCCACCTGTTTGTTGAATGGGCATATCACGTTTAAACCTGTAAAGCAGAGCTATGAACTCCTGCCTCCCTTTTCCCACCCAGTTCTGCTGTCCCCAGAGCCTACCTTATCTTGGTAAATGTCTCTCTCTTCCTCCATTTAGGTGCATGGGCAAAAAAGAATCTAGGTATCATGCTTTATCCTTCTTTTTTTCTTTCATCCTCATCCAGTCATTCAGCAAGTTCTGATTTCCTTACAAGACGCCTAGAAGGTTCAGGGGCTCTGCCTCCGTTTTTGAAACCCAGAGCCAGCCAGCACCATCTCTGATTTTGTTCTGTAGAGACCCGTGGCCTTTTCCTCCGCTGGTCTTTTCCTCCACTCGCGTGCATACTCTTCATTTTGCCCTTCAGTCAGTTTACATGAGATTAGTCATCACTACTCTCCTATAAAGCCTTCTAGTGGTTTCCATTGCACTTAGAATAAACGTCTGTCCTCTCTCTGTATTATTTTAACTCTCTCTCTTTCCCTCCAATACAGTATAAGCTTGCTGAATGTAAGACTTTTTTGTTCACCCTGACTTCTCAGCAAAGTAAAACAGTACCTGGGCGTGGTAGATATTCAGTAAATATCGGAGAGGGGGGACAGACTGTTGTTGCAAAACTCTGAACTAGGTTACATAAGTTTGTTATTTTAAATTAATAGAAATCAGTTGTCCCCAAAATAAGAGTTAAAACCTGTAGTGTTCAGTTTGTAACTTGTCTTCCTCCTTACTTAATTAACTGTTGCCCTGTAGTTTATGATTTATATTACTTGGTACCTTCTTTGATCCTCCCAGGCAATCTAGGTTATACCAATAAATATTAATTGTGCGCCGCCCCCATCCCCAGCCCCCAAAGGAGTAAGTGGCTTGCCCAAGATTTCAGTAGGTTAACTGGAACCTAGGTCTTCTGATTCCTAAACCAGGTAGCTTTGGCAGCACAGTGTTCTAGGTGTGTGCTTACATGTGTGGTGGGAGAATAGAATTGTGCTGATCTTTGGATCAGTTGCTTTGTTACTTCCTGTATTCCCTCCAAGAGAACATTTTAAAGCGATCTTTAGCTCTATGGCTGTTCTTTTCAGCATTAACATAAAATATTGGCCCCTGTTACGGCCAACAAAAGTTAACATTTAATCAATTATTTTTATAGTTACAGCAATGATATTTAAAACTGAGGTGTTGTATGTAATTGATGGTTGACTCTTAAGGATGAGTTAAACTGATGAAACTAATATCTTCAAACATATTTCTTAGAAAAAAATGGAGACTGACACAGGGAGGAACAAGAATCTTTTTACTTTTGCTGTAATGGCATTAAACTATAAGACAGAACAAACCTTACCCACTATCTGATAATCACCATTTCATAAAAGAAAAGCTGTTTAGTTTGAAAAGCATTAAGCACATAATTTCAGGACATCTCCAAGTAGAGCTCTTTAAAACACATACATTTCGTTTTGTGGAAAGCCTCACTACATTGATTCCTTTAACCCCCAGTTAAACCGTGGATGGCTGTTATCTCTTTGCAGCCAGGGTTGGTGAAGGGATTGCTCTCACCTGCAGAAATAGTTTGTGAAATCTGAGTCGTACTTTGCAGTTCCCTCTCGCCTGCTGCCTTTCCCCCAGTCACTGTCAGTACAGTCCTTCACTGTCTGTCTGTCCACCGACTCTGACTCAGAGCCTCGAGCCCTGTGGAAGGTTTCAGCTGATGACTTTTGTCATCAGAACTCTAAGGCGCTCTACACACTGCCCAGTGTGGACCTGACTTTGTCATAGTTGCTAGTGACAACATTCTCTGGAAGCTTTTTCTATCTTTAACAAGTAAATAAATGATTAATAATAAACCAAAGTAGATCTTTAAGATCTGTATATATATTTCTCGTTGTTTATCCTAGCAGTGAACTTGCTTTGTTCTCTCTTTTCTACTCTCTGCTTGCCTCACATCCAGAATCATAGCTAAAGCAAGCTGAGAGCTTTCCAATGATTTGCTGCTCTCCCGTCTTCCTCCCTTGCTCTTCTCCTAGAATGAGTTCTTGCCAAAAAACAGAGAGTTGAGGTTACTTCATTATGGGTTTATATATAATGATAAAAGTCATGTCACCCGGGATCTCTGTCCCCTTCTTCATTGTTATTAAACTTGGGGAAAATGTGCTTGTGTTCTCATATCTCCATAATAATGTGAGCGCGGACACCCTTTGCATTAGCTAATTGGGATGTATCTAGGCTTGACAGGATCATCATGATTAAATTAGAGGAGAACTAACTTGGTAGGTGAAGAAAAGGCGAATTTGATCATGCAACTGTCTCTTAACCTTCATAGCTTTCCAATTTCGTGCTCTAGGCAGTAAATAGTATTTTCTACAAAATGTGTCTTTTCCTTAACAGTGACAGTCAATCAATAGGACTACCTATTTCTCCAATTGGAAATAAATCCTAAAAGTCAAGCTTGAAGAAAAGGTCATCCTAAGTCTCCCATTTTTTGTGACTTAAAAATCTTTTATCACTGGAATTAGAACTTTTTGAAGTTTTAAGGCTTATGATAGGTGAACTTTTCATTGTTCAGCAAATAAGAGTGAAAGTAAAAAACTTTTCACTTTTTAACTAAGATGCTGTAAGTAAATCAAATAAACATCTTTATATACTTCCCCACTTTTGGAAGAAAAATACAAGGAAAGATCAGGGAAATGTTTAATTCCAATCTGAAACTATCAAACATATCATTTCTGGTTCTCTAGCAGTCTAGTGGATGGTATAGATAGTATGACCAAAAAGCAGCAGTTGGGAAAAGTGGAATTTCTTAATTCAGCCTTGTGTCGTTTACTTAAAATATTTTCTTCAAGCACAGTGCATGTTTTTTGGTGATTTAAATTATGTACAGTTAGTCTAACTCACAGGGATAAACCATTTTGGTAGGATCTTATGCACTGTGTCTAAATGTAATGAATCTAAAGTGTAGAGAATGATTGTGTTTTGGATAAAATATTTTCATTTGTAAGTAGTAAAACTGTTCACTAAAATTTATTTCTTTTTACTAGGTTTAAGTGGAAACCCTGCAGATATAGAAAGAAGAGAAGCAGTATTTGGAAAGAATTTTATACCTCCTAAAAAGCCAAAAACCTTTCTGCAGCTAGTATGGGAAGCATTACAAGATGTCACTTTAATTATATTAGAAATTGCAGCCATAGTATCATTGGGTCTTTCTTTTTATCAACCTCCAGAAGGGGATAATGCACGTAAGTAAATTGATAGGGGAAAAAAGACGGTTATGTGTGATGTGAAGTTCAGCTCATTTGCTCACTTAGTACATAATAAAAATAGCAGGCCAGCATTTATTAAGTTTGCTGTATGCTAGATATTATTCTACTAGTGCTTTTTAATCATTCTTTAAATATATTACCTCAGATCATTTTCGCAATAGCCTTTAATAAGATAGATAGTGTCATCTGCATTTTACAAGTGAGACCCTGAGGTTAAATAACTTGCCCACATATGCATACTCTGTGTTTGGCAAGGAGCTAAGCGTGTATATGATGTGTTATGTGTCATGGAGGTTTTTAAGTTCTTTAGAACACTATTGTAAATAATTAGTTTTTAATTTGGGTTTTTTTTTTTAATTTTGTAAAATCATTACAAAAACAAAATTTATCTTTTTCCCCAGGCTATTATTCTCCAAGTTCTTTAAATATTGTATACATCTTATTGTTATGTGCATGATTTGGATAATTTCTTTACTGTCTTAGAAACGTTTATGCTACAGAGTATTCTGCTTAAGGTAACTAGGCTTTAACCTGTAGCTGCAGATGATTTTTTCTCCTTTCTATGTCTTTCATTTCTTTTTTAAATTTCTTCTTTTTCTTTAGAGTAAATTATTTTAAATGGATATTCCTGACAGTACTTTCTATATCTGACAGGAGATCTAGCTTGGGTTTTGGTCACCATATTTAAGTATCTATAGAGTGAACCAGTGGTATTTTATATATCAGGAGAATGATTCACCAAAATATTTTTGTTTGCGAAAGCTTCAGTCTTCTGTCTTACAGGTTATGAAGAGTTTTAATAAGTATTTGCTAACATGGCTTAGGTAATCATTTAAATTAATTCTTCAAAGGTATGCCTAAAGCGCAAGTGAGAGAGAACTTCTTGGGAGTTGGGGGGCAGAGTGGGAGGAGACAACTGGTCACAGAATAGGCAAATTTACCTGAGGCTAAAGTCTGTAGATCAGGGTTTCTCAGAGCGGCACTGTTGACATTTTGCTCTGGAACATTCATTGTCACCTGTTCATTGTACCATCGCCCAGTTGAGGCAAGCAAAAACATCTCCAAAGATAGCCAGTGCCTGTGGATGAAAATCTCTGACATAGAAGAGGATTTAGGCAATATTTGGGGCAATATTGAGCCAGATTATTATTTAAATTTTTTATTTGTTGAATGAATGGTACATACTTTGCTGTTGAAAAATTAGGGGGAAAATGACATTTCAAAGGAAATCATATTTACTGAAAATCTCACTGTTTAGAGATTACTGCTGTACCATTTTGAGATATATGTCCCCTCTGAGATTAAAAAAAATTTTTTTTAGCTGTCACTGTGGTGCTCATGTATGTGCATGTGTGTACAAATGGGTAGGTGTGAGGATATATAAGTGTGTGTGTGTCTATTTATCTGGAAGAGGAGGTGATACCATGTTTAGCAACATATAGCTAAATTCTTTACTGCTTGGTTTACCCAGCTGCCATTATAGAATACTGGGAATTGGCATTCTAGCCGTAAGTGAGTTAGCAGATGATTAAAAACTTGTAACGTTTTTTACCAGGACTATAAGAAAACTGAAGAAAAAATGTTTTCAGTGAGAGTGGGTTGTTGTTTTTTTTTAATTCACAGAATCTGAACAGATCTTGGAATTCAGCCTGCTTCATTTGTACGATGTAGTGACAGGCCCCTTTTCAAATTTGCTTAAGGAGATATCTGGTGTTAAATCCAACTGTGAAGATAATCTAGAGTTGTTGGTGTCTTAGGGCCATTTAAAGGGACTCAAGATCTACCAGAAGATCTTGATAAACAAGATGTGTTTGCTCTGTGGTAAAAGTTATTTAGTGTTTGCACTTAAAGAAATATGCTTTTCAATGTATTTCATGTATCTTTTCATCGTATTTAACACTTAAGAAGTGGTGACTTGCTTAAAAGGAAATCCAGTAATTATAAATCTATAGTCATAGAAATCCAGATTATCAAAATTTCTTACTAGTGCTGTTTGGTATGAAAATAAGCACGTTATAACCCGTAATCTGCAGTCCATACAACTAGTGGGTCTCAGACTCTTTGGTCTCGGAACCCTTTTACACTCTCAAAGTACTGAAAACTCCAAAGAGGTTTTGGTCATGTGAGTTATAGCAGTAGGTATTTACTATATTCTAAATTAAATAAGAGAAATTTAAAAATATCAGTGCATTTAAAAATAATAAATATTGTTAGCATATAATTATACTTATTACAATTAAGGAATTTAAAAATGAGACAATGAAGCGTAGTGGTATTTTTAATTTCATTGTGTCTAGTTAATGTCTGGCTTAATTGAAGATAACTGGATTCTCATCAGCTTTTGCAGTCATTTTGTTGTTTTTAGTTCATGTAGTTTTTAGAAAGTTTCACTGGACATTCATGAAATAAGAGACAAACAGCATGTTAGTATTATTGTAAAAACAGTTTTGACCTTGAGGATCCCCCTGGAGTTCCTGAACAATACTTTGAGAACTGCTTTTTTGCACTATTCATATATACACTTCACATATGACCCAAGAATCACATAGGGGATTTGAGAATGGTGTATTTGCCCTGTGATAGCATAGGCTGAATTCAAATGGTATGTACTTCTCAGGTGAATGTATTTACAAGGGAGCACCTTTAGTAAAATCGGTTTTTATTACTTTATTCATACTTGGACTTAACTGAAAACATTATTACTTTTTCTTCTTTTTTCCACGTATAACTGGTAAACTACAGTCCTTTCCTAACTTTGATTTTAGAGATTAATCTTTCCCTGAAGCTCCCTTAAAAGCTTGTAATGGTTATCAGTAGGAAAAGGATTCAATTTCTAGAAATACTTTACTACTGTCTACTTCTAGATCATTCTAACTTTGTGTGAGATAAAGTAGAATTATATATGAAATGAAATATGTCACTAACTGCTCTCTTTAGAAATACTCAGTAGTTTAGTTATAAATACATGAGCTTGTGAGATTTAAAGCTGAAAATTAAATAATTCTCTCACAATTCCTTTCCTTTAACTTCAGTTTCACTGTCTTTAAACTTTTTTGGTTATTTACCCTATAAAGAAAAGATCTGAGTACATGTCTCCAAATGATACATTTATATATATTTAAAGCAATACATAATGTGAGCATTTTAAAACATATACAAAAATAGATTTAAAAGATGAAAGTTTTAAATTTTTATATTTAGTAGCCAGAAGATATCATTATTGATAGCATGATTGAATGTACATTACCATATTTTCTAATTTTGATTTGCCCTGATTTGGGTCTTCAGTTTGTTTTCTTTCAGAACTTGATTTTAATGTCTCTCATAGGTGGGAAAAAACTCATAATGTTAGGTAAATCCAAGTAGAAAATTTTAGTGTACTGACTAAATTGTGATACTTACACCATGATACATCCACCAGTTATGTAAAAGTTTCTGTTGAAATATGACTGGTAAGTTTCATCTTCTGATGTCAGATTGTTGTTTTTACATACTGTTGTAAAGTACTGCACCGTTGTGTTGTTAACTAGTAAAGAGCAAAGCTTACTGCAGTGCTTTATTGGAAGATTATATTTTAGCACTGCCTCCAAGTTTGGTGAAAGTGGTCAGTAAAGTGGTCAATATAGTATTTCAGCCTTTGTCTGTTCTTGAGTTCAGATTTGCTTTATCTGACTCAGAAAGCAAATCTCCTAACTTCTGGGCAGGGGCGTAGGTAAGGATCAGCTGTCTTTACCCCTTCTACTATTTAAAATGATACCAACCATAGATTCACTTAACTAGTTATTGTATGCAGTGATACGTGGTTATTTGTTCAGCTTGAAGATAATTAAAATAGAAGTTTTAGTATTTGAATGGCTAGGCTGGCACATTCAGTAGACCATCTTGCCATCTCTTTTGGAGAACATACTCTATATCCATTGATCACTGAATCCTACTGATGTTCACAGGGATTTTTTTATCATTGTTCACATCCCTTCTGTTTCACCCCAGTTGACTCCAATTTCCGTCTTCTCTTTATCTGTCGTACATGCCTCTCACCAATTCATCTTTATTCAGCACCCTTGCACCTCAAGGCCTCTCTTCAGTTGTTCTCACTATTGCTGGAATATGCGTTAATGATTTCTAGTGTTATATGTTTACTTATTATTTTCTTATGAATAATCCTTTTCCTGTTCTGCATGTCCTAAGAGAACCATTGACTTTCAGAGCTCAACCCTCAGTAAGAATTAAATGACCAAAGTTAGCTTTCAGAAAACAATACTTTTCTTTACTACATGTATATCTTCTCTATTTTGTTCTATTTTATTTCTCAAGGTTTGGTCATGAGCCACTGAATTGATTTTAGACTCACAAATAGACTATATAGCCCAAGATCCAGAAAGAGCACTGTCCTTGTTCTCACCATTACTGACCCTGCAGTTTTGAGCTTTCTTTTTTCCCTCCTGTTGTCTTCTTCTAAACTCTTTTATGCTGACTTTAATCTCTCCCTGCAGTTCTCATCCATTAAACCTACACAGCTAGCTCCCTTGTGGCATTTGGCTCCTGGATCAAAGGTCACAGACACTTCAGAAGGGCCTCTGTTCACTTAGCCACGATTAGCCTTCTTTTTCATTTGATAGCACATCATCATGTTTTATTTTCTTCATGGAATTTACAATATCTGAAATTAACTGTTTGTGTTTTATTAACTGAATTCTTCATATACTGTCCCCACCTGCCAGTCTGAATATAGGTTCCCTGAGAGCAGAGAGCTTATATGTCTTATTGATCATCACATCCTTAGCTTCGAAAACACGTGTCTGGCGCTGAGCGTAGGTGCTTAAGTAGTTGAATTAATGAGTAGCACTTGGCTGAAAATTTTATCTTATGAAAGTTAAGCTTTTATCATACATCAGTGGTATTGATATGTCAAGTAAGCGTGGTTCATGGGTAACACATAAGACTTAAGTTTCTATATGTGGCTTGCCTACATATGTTATAATTAATAGCATTAACCATTGGTGGAGGATGAACAAATTTCAGCCACTGCTCGACCTTCTTTTTAAATGTCTTCTCATGTAATCCTTGCAACAACTCTGCAGTAAGTGGTGGTCTCCTCACTTGACAGATGAAGAAACTGAGTCTCCAAAATAAGTAACTTGCCTTAGGTCGAGATTTAATCTTTCCAGTTTCCTCCCTCTTAACTAGCACCTTGGACTGCCTCCCTATCCTGAAGATGAGACTCTCTGGAGGCAGAGAACTTGAAATTAACAGAGTTAGCATCGTCCTCACTGAGGAATGCTTTGAGTCAATAAGGTGTTTAGAGCTCTACGTAAAATTAACGGAACATATAAACATCATAATTACATGTCTGTTGCCATCAATTCAGAATCTTTTTTGATAAGCATTTTCTTTCTTTCCAAATAGTTTGTGGAGACGTTTCTGTTGGAGAGGAAGAAGGTGAAGGTGAAACTGGTTGGATTGAAGGAGCTGCGATCCTCCTGTCAGTAGTGTGTGTGGTGTTAGTGACAGCTTTTAATGACTGGAGTAAGGAAAAGCAGTTTAGAGGTTTGCAGAGTCGAATTGAACAAGAGCAGAAGTTCACAGTCATCAGGGGTGGTCAGGTCATTCAGATACCCGTAGCTGACATTACTGTTGGAGATATTGCTCAAGTGAAATATGGTAAGTAAAACAGGGCAGTCCATGTGACACGTGTTGTGATTTTATTGTAATCTTGTTCACTGCTTGGCTTACCATTATTCTTTTGTTTTAGGTGATCTTCTTCCCGCTGATGGCATACTTATTCAAGGCAACGATCTTAAGATTGATGAAAGCTCATTGACTGGTGAATCTGATCATGTTAAGAAGTCTTTAGATAAGGATCCCTTACTTTTATCAGGTATGAATTTCTTTATAACTTTTAACTTTTTCCTCCTCCACGACTGTCCCCGTCAGTAGTTTCCCTAAGAGCCAGTAATGCAAAGAGGATTCTGTAGTTTGTGTTAGCTTCTATCCTTATAATCCTTAGGGACTTTTTTTGGTAAGCTGGCAGAGACTTTAGAGATCTTTAAATCCAGAACTGTCTCTTATAAATGAGAAACTCGAGTCCAGAAAACAGAAGATTTGAGAGTAAGTGTTAATGTTAGTATAATGATAAAGTATAAACTTAATGATCTCTGTTGATCAGTTTTTCTGTATCATATTTATTCTTCGGGTCTAGTGAAATATAAAATTAAAGAATGACTATGTGTTTAAAGCAAATTAATGCATTTTCTGTGATGGTCTACATAGGACAAGATTTCTGTTTTTAAAAAGCTCGTAAATTCCTTAAAGTTAGCCTAATCTCACTTCCTCATTTTAACTGCTGAGGAATGAGTCTGAGACATTAACTGTTTACCTAAGGTGATATGATTAATGGTAAATAGATCAAGGAGTAGCATCACATCTACCAGACAGAGCTGAATCTGCACATGATTAAGACATGTTCTGAAAATGGAAGGGTGTGTATTGGTGAGGGTACTGTCTGAGGAGGGGAAGTGGGTGTCTACTTAGAAGACTCTTGTAACAACCTGACTGCTGATAACTAGACCTGAGGTTAATTGAAGTTGAAATGGAAGGGAGGATGAAAAAAATTACAAGCTGTCTTCTAAAATGAAAAGAAACCAAAGTACCACAACTTGTCTCCAAAAGTATGCCAGTTCCTGAACTTTTGTTTTCCAGTTTCCTATCTTAATTTTCTAGTATTCTTTATAGAATTTGCAAAATTGCTTATAAAACATTTAAGTATATTTTTAGATTGAGTTACACCAGCATTTAAATGATGCCTATTTGTCTTTAATTATTATTTTCAGATGTTAATGGAATGCTAACATTTCCTACATTGTAAGGAGATTCTGCTTATTTAACCATTTAGTAACTTGGCAGCTATGCTTCCTCACGTCTTCTGTGTGAACTTTATATTCTAATTGGTCGGACATGGTTTTACTCAGCCCAAAGTCAAACCTGTGACGAGGGTCATGTACATTAGAATCATAACTGTGGACCACATACCTAAGTTTAACCATTACCTTTTTAAGATTTGTAAATATGTGCCAAAAGGCGTATTGCAAAACATGCCGCCAGTAAAAGAGTAATTTCATGTATGTACATTTATAAACACCATTATGTATAGGGGGAAGATTTCAGTTATAATATAGACTTTCATTTCTATGAAAAAACTTGAAATTTGTATACCTTAAGTGTCCTGCACTACTAAGACCATTTATACTCCTTTAAGTTTTTCTTTATCTTGGTGTGCTTGAAATTCATTCCAAATAGAAATATCTTGGCTATATAATATCCTCGGTCCATGGAATTCTCCAGGCAAGAATACTAAAATGGATTACCATTCCCTTCTCTAGGGGATCTTTCTGACCCAGGGATCAAACCTGGGTCTCCTGCACTGCAGGCAGATTCTTTACCATCTGAGTCACCAAGGAAGCCCATATATTAAGTTTAATGTTACTTGTTTTACTTATTCCTTGCCATAATTCTAAGAAACTGCAGTTCATGTTAACCAAGTAAAATCTGTGATCTTTGCAAAGCAGAGGGAAGCTTGCTGGTCAGACCTAAGCCATAGACTGACCAGGCCATAGTGTTTGGTGAACTGAAGCCATCTCTTCTTGTGTTGTTGCCATATGTACTTCATGGACTTTGCTGGCTGTACTTGCAGCTTATTCACACAGTGCTTAGCTCTTAGTGTCTTAGATTGACACCCTATTACGGAACCTTGGTCCTTTTCTGTTTTAACAGAGATGGCTGCTAAGTTTTTGGAGACTCAGGTTCTCAGCACACCAAGTATATACCAAGAGGGACTCAATAAATTTTCCATGTTTAAGAAAAGACTGAAATAACTTTCTGGAGTCCCTTATCACTGTGCGGGTGGGAACGTTTTTCTACATTTATTTCCCTCTTCCAAAAATGTACTGAAAACATGAAATGCATTTATTTTTAAATTTATTCTCATGATGCCTTCTCTCACTGCTGTTCTTGGCTTTTTAAATTTAGATTGTTAAAAGCAGTTATTCAGTTAGCAGTGGGGATGTGACCAGAGCAAACACTGTTTACTTTGCCTGGACCTATTAGCAGCCAACATTCAATTACCTGTGGTAAAGACGAACATAACATAAATTGAAATTTGCTAAAAGCTAGAACTCTTAAAAGAAACTGTCTTTTACATTTAGTCTTTGCTCAGCATATTAAAAAGCAGAGACATTACTTTGTCACCAAAGGTCCGTCTAGTCAAGGCTATGATTTTTCCAGTAGTCATGTATGGATGTGAGAGTTGGACTATAAAGAAAGATGAGCACTGAAGAATTGATGCTTTTGAACTGTGGTGCTGGAGAAGACTCTTGAGAGTCCCTTGGATGGCAAGGAGATCAAACCACTCCTAAAGGAAATCAGTCCTGAATCTTCACTGGAAGGACTGATGCTGAAGCTGAAACTCCAGTCTTTTGGCCACCTGATGCGAAGAACTGACTCATTGGAAAAGACTCTGATACTGGTAGAGATTGAAGGCAGGAAGAGAAAGGGACAACAGAGAATAAGATAATTGGATGGCGTCACCGACTCAATGGACATGAGTTTGAGCAAGCTCCAGGAGTTGGTGATGAACAGGGAGGCTGGCGTGCTGCAGTTCATGGGGTCACAGAGAGTCAGACATGACTGAGCAACTGAACTGAACTTGCTCAGTAAATATTGTTTCACTGTCCTTCATTTCTTGTTTCTCTTATGTTTTTGCTGGCATAGAAGCTAATAATTAGTGAAATAGAATATATATATTTTTTAAGCAAGAAAATCAAAGACTTAAAAATTCATATAGGATAAATTACTCAGTAATTAATAGCCACATACAAATCCTTAAGTACTAGAGTAAAAACACATTCTTGACAATCTTACTTTGCAAATAACAACTGAAGGTTGATTTGTTACACAAGGTGTTAGTAGGTGCTTCAGACCTGTCCTGATGGTTGTGAATTAGGAGATGAAATAAATAAGTGATAACTACAAAGATTTTCAGTATTTAATCAAGAGTTTCAGTTTATAAAGCTACTTAAAATTCACAAAAATATTAGAACAGAAAGGTGGGAAGCCTTGTAATGAGTAAAGCAAAAATGCAGAGGTGTGGATGTACAGGTTGGAGAGCTGTGAGCAAGCTTAGCAGAGTTATAAGGAGAATATGCCCTCTGTCCTCCTCCAGGGCCGGATTGAATCTGCCTTGTCAGCTTGCAAGATTATTGTGAGGGACAGAGTCAGAATTCAGTCCGCGTTCCCATCTCTGCCCGCTAGCTTTTTGTAATGGAGTTTTATGTGAGAGTAATGGATGAAAAAATTTGGAAGATGGATTGGTCTCCATGTGGAGATTTTGGATTTTATGGAGTAGGCCATGTAGAGTTGGAAGTTTTGGAGCCATGAGAGGCTTTGATAAAATCACATTTGAGGGAGATTAAACCTTTTTCAGGATGAACTAGAAAGACAGAAACTTGCTAGGAAGCTGTTGCAGTGATAAAGCTGGGCTGGCATGACAGCCTGGGTTAGGGAGAGGTTGTGGGGTTGTCTTAGGGATATGGCGGTTGTTGCTGTGTAATCCTTTTGGTTCTAAGCATATTTCTTTCTAAATGATGGCTTTCTCAGAGAAATGTCCCTAATGATAAAAACACAGTTACAATTTAAATACTGACCATTCACCAGACCCCTAGATTATACTTGATTCTCATTTTTAGAAAGTGTACATGTACTGTTATCCCCATCTGTGGACTGGTAATTGAGATGTTACACTTTGCCCCGTATCACAGGATAAATGGGTAGAGTGCGTTTTGAACTCAGATGGCATATTACAAACATAAAACCTTAAGCATAAGAACTTAGGCTTTATTTAACGTCTTACTGGATTTTAAAACCAAATTTTTTATTGTTATAGGTACTCATGTAATGGAAGGCTCTGGAAGAATGGTAGTTACTGCTGTAGGTATAAATTCTCAAACTGGAATTATCTTTACCTTACTTGGAGCCGGAGGTGAAGAGGAAGAGAAGAAAGATGAGAAGAAAAAGGAAAAGAAAAGTAAGAATAGCAGTATGCTATACGAATTGGTAATTGGAAATACAGCAGCTGGATTGTAATAACTCACTCAATAAATATACTCTTTCATCAGGTTTTGATATGAGGAATTCTACAAAAAGTTAGTTACCCAATGTAGTACTTTCAGGTGTTAGAATTGATAGAAGAGGTTTTTTGTTAAGACTTGAGTTCATAAAAGGCTTTATGAAGACATCATCCCCTTTACTGTAGTCAGACAAATTCAGCACCTCCTTGAACACTTTAAAATCTCCCTGTGATTTGCAATTGACCAGAAAAGTGAATTAAACTCCCAGTTCCTTTTTTTTTTTTTTTAACTACTTTCGTATCAACTATGATATGTTAGACATATCACATTTTGGCCTTACTGAACTTTTTTATCTTTTTCAAGTTTCCTACTACTTATGTAGTATCTTATGTTGTTGGCTTTTAGACATAAGATAAAGACTTCACTTTGACACCTAGTATATTTGTCTTGTTATATTCAGCCCATCATTAGCTGATCAAGGTGTTAAAACTTTAATCTTGATCTATTGTATCTACTGTCCCTACATGGGATCTATTATCAGTAAGCTTGATAACCATAGTTTATCCACAAGGATCTTATAAGAAGCTCTGTTATATAGGGAAATACTTATCAGAATCACTTCATTGGAGAGTATATCACTTTTTTAAAACTTTCCCTACTCTGCTTTTAAGTATTTACTGTACCACTGTTTACTCCAGAATTTTTCCTTTTAGGACAACAGGAGTTTACTGAGGTTTAACCACTTAGATTTATTTACTTTTACTTAGGCTAGTAAGCCCATATTTTTCTCACACACAGAAGTATTCTGAAATCTTCTAAAATAAATGCTTGGCTTGCTATATCTACATCATTGCTTTTAATCTTTAGATTTTATTCTTTCGGTTTTATCCTTAGCTGTGGAATCTCTATTTCAAACAGAAACATGTTTGAAAAGCTCTGGCTGCAGGCAAGGGTAGCAGGCTCCACATTCTAGGTGTTTTCCTGTCCCACTCACAACATCCTCCATATGCCACCTTAAGGTATCTTAAGGCAGAGTAGAAGTCAATTTAGAAACCAGTTAGTGATACCATTTATTGGGCGCTTCATATGCATTTTCTCAATAATCTAAGACTATCTTTTTTTACTGATGAGTAGATTCAGGCTTATGGGGGTTGCATAACTTGCTCCAGATCAAAGATCTTAGTTAGTGGCAGACCAAACCCGCTTGTCAAATTCAAGTGTGTATTCTTAACTACATATTATATTGCATCCTAATTTTCAGGCGACTAAAGTCAACAGACCTTATTAAAAAAGAAAGGGCAGTTCATATCATGACCTTGTTCTTATTGACTCCAGTTTCTTTTCCAGTAAGCACCATTTTTTATAAGATCTATTATACACCTATTTTTATTAATGCAGTCAAGAATATTCCCAGGAATTAGCATCTGACTGATTATCTACCATTTTTGATTCTTAGGGCATCTGTGTGTGTGTAAATTGCAGAGACCATTTTTTCATCTGTGGACTTTCAGCTCTTCTCCCATTCCCTTGAGTAAATTAACAGTATATATTAGTATAATCCAGGGTAATCTGGAAATGTGAATGTTTGATCTCACTTGAGACATGACCTCATCAAAGTAGCTAGGTATTCTGTCTCCCTTACCTGTCTTGAGTATCTTTCTGTTCCTCTTTGACCATATTTGCTCCATGTTTTCAAGTTTGAAGATGGAACTCCTTGATGTATAAGTTCACTTTCCTCTTTGTCATTTTTACTATTAATATTATACTGTCTTCTCCAGACAATAGACCCATTCCTTCCTTGACTACTTTTTACTTCAGATGGTCTTATCTTTCTGCGTTCTTCTAATCTAAGCTAATTTAGAAGTTCCCTTACCTAGTAGTCTTACTGATTGACTTTGTATTTTCATGTTCCAGTTTGACTTGCTTGCCTCTCCTCTCTGTTACACATACCGATTTGCTTCTCTTTCCCATCAAAGCTGTCATGTGTGCCTGTGGTCTTCCTAGGGCACTCCTTCCCTCTCTACCTGTCTCTTTCCTACATTCTTAGGCTTACATCTGTATTTAGTTTGAAAACCTCTTGTACCAAATTTGGATATATTGCAGCATTAAAAAAAAGAGTAAAGTTTTATGGAGAAATCAACCCAAGTGTGATGCCCCACATTACTTTGGAGTGTTCCCCATGGCTAAGACCTAGGGAGAGATTGAGCCAGCAGGTCATTACAGGCCAAATGCTTTCTAACCTGTACACACCCACCCTGTTGTGTAACATTTCTGTTATAGAAATGCGAACTACCTTTGCATAATTTAGCATCGCTGTATTCATTTCTTTTGGAAAGCTTTAATTCCCATTTTGTTCCTACAGATAAGAAACAAGATGGAGCTATTGAGAATCGCAACAAAGGTAAATTCAGGAGGTTAACAGTACACTTAGCTTATTATATCCAAAAATATATCTCTTGTATACTGTATTCATCCAAAAGTCGGATACCTGTAGCCAAGAAAATTAACAACCTGTATTACTTGGGTGTATATCCCTCTGGTCAGTGCCTGACTCATGCTGCCTTAACGTTTTGATAAGATTTTAATTATGGCATGTGGTGGTAAACTTAGAAAGCTCCAGATGTAGGTAACTTTAAATTTAAAAAACATTTCAGGCATTTTATCATTGGTTATTATGTGATTGCTGGCAGAGATGCATAAGTAACAAAATATATATAATGTAGATTTTTTTGGCATCTATTTAAGAGTCTGTAAGCATATGAACATTTCTGTTTGTATGATTTCACATGATGTTCTATATTATGGTTATAACTTCTTGGGAGGAATTTATGGTGTTTGGAATGACACAACACACAGGAGGAGAAATGACTTGGTATTTAGCTTTTTCAGGACCTTGTATTTCTTCTTATGCCTCTTCTCTATTTCCTAGCACAGCATTCTCAAATCTGGTACAAAGTTTCAAAACCTAGTGTCACTATTGTCTTATTTTCTCTGGGTAGGCACAGACATACACACTAAGGTAAATGTTTAAATTTTTCTGTTTCTATAGGAAATTGATCCCCCCCCCAAACACACACCCCCCCAAATTGCTTGAAAATGTTAACAGTTATGTTTGCACTTCAACATAGCAAAAGCCCAGGATGGTGCAGCCATGGAAATGCAGCCTTTGAAGAGTGAAGAAGGTGGAGATGGTGATGAAAAAGACAAAAAGAAAGCAAATTTGCCAAAAAAGGAAAAATCTGTTTTACAAGGGAAACTGACAAAACTAGCTGTTCAGATTGGCAAAGCAGGTATCACATATATAAGAAAATAAGGTGTTATGTTTTAAAATGTGCTGACTTGCTGTTTAAAAATATCTTTTGACATACTTAAGACTGGAAATCATTGCTTTGTGAATGGAGGGGGAGTTAACAATATTTTCAGTTTTATCTGCAGTGTACCTTTTGAGTTATTAGAGATCCTCATAATATTTTGAAACTTGGAAACTGTTATCATCATTTTATGTAGAGGGAGTGTCTTCTGTCAACTTGCTAATAAATAAATGATCAAGTTAGGATTAGTGCTTAAGTCTACCCAATTCACAAGCCTATGAGGTCGTATCTGAATTTCTGGAAACAATAGAGAGAGGGCTAACAGTGCAGTTACTCCATACAAATTACCCAGCTATGTTTTAATAAAAAGAAATTTCACCACACATCTTCTCATCTTTTTATTGACTATGAAAAAAAAAATTAGGTACGTGCTTTTCCAAAAATTACAATTTACTTAAATTGAGTGGATTAGTTAGAGCATTGCCCTTTTGAGACTGAAGTTATGAATTAGAACCATCACTAGAAAACACCTGTTATAGAGCCACTCTTCAGGGGAAAATAAAACAGTGCTGCAGCTAAAGTCAGAGCACCCCCTTCAACTGTATCATCTTTATGAAAGAGCACAGGTGGCTAAATCAACATATCCTATTCAAGTCATGTAGGATCTTCCCTGCTGGCTCAGTGGTGAAGGATTCGCCTGCAATGCAGAAGACTTGAGTTCCATCCCTTGGTTGTGAAGATCCCCTGGAGAAGGAAATGGCAACCTACTCCAGTATTCTTGCCTGGGCAATCTCATGGACAGAGGAGCCTGCTGGGCTATAGTCTATGGAATCACAGAAGAGTCAGACATAACTTAGCAACTAAACAACAATTCAAGTCACTTACATTGCATCATTCTGTTACTTCCTGGGATTATCTCAGAAAAAGTTAAGATTTTACCTCTGTCCTCAGAATGCTTATTATCTAGGAGATATTTTCTTCCTGTAATATTTAGCCAAATGGTAATACTGAATCATACAGTATTGGAGAAATGGATGGATTTAAGGTGGTGGTGGTGTTTTATTACACATCAGATTGGATTATTAGAGATATGTGGACATGCCTTATTTTATAATATTCATTTATAAAGAGATTAAACACCCCACAAAATAGAAAGGTAAATGATTTGTAATACATGATTAACTCTTGGTTTTCTAAGTTAATAAAGCAGTAAGGATAGATAAAAAAGTTAATTTCAGTTCATTAGAAAACATAGGGTTGAATATTTAATTCCAGGTCTCCTCATTGATCAGATTCTTATCAACTTCTCTTTTGTCACTAAGCAGCTTATGCTAAGCTTTTGGTATTTCCTTGTCATTGCTTGTTATTTTGTCTCAGCTTTAGTAAAAGACCGAAGATGCAGTTAAGTCTAGAAAAGAATCATAAATACTTTTTTCCAGTTCTCCTGGTCAGAAGCAGAAACTTAAATCTAACAATGTCAAGGAATGAGTTAGGTACAAAAAAGTAGGTGACAGTTTCTCAGAGAAATTAAATAATCACAAAGTAGTTACGATTCTTCCAGTGGCTCATACGTAGCTGACAACGAGTCATGTCTGGAATATTTAATGATCACGTTTTCCTTCTTTTTGTGTGCTGAAAGGTTTGTTGATGTCTGCCATCACAGTTATCATCCTTGTCTTATATTTTGTAATTGATACCTTCTGGGTTCAGAAGAGACCGTGGCTTGCTGAGTGCACACCGATTTACATACAGTACTTTGTGAAGTTCTTCATCATTGGAGTTACGGTTTTAGTGGTGGCAGTGCCGGAAGGTCTGCCCCTTGCAGTCACTATCTCACTAGCTTACTCAGTCAAGGTAAGTGGGAAAGACTTACGTACAACTGCCTACCCTTTTCCTTTTGGGTTCTGAGAGTAGGAGACTTCCATAGGTTTACACCGTTTCCTTTAGAAATTCTGTTGTTGGTCCCCTCCTCCTCTCCCCAGTTGAAGATCTCTGCAGTGAGACCGACGCATGCCTGAAAGGGCAGCCACGACACAGAGCTAAGCAGAGCTCCACTGGGAGAAGTTCTAGCTCACTTTTCCTCATGGGATAGTTAAGGTGTCCGGCCCCTCCTGTTTCCCATCTGTAAAATTGAAGTAAGCGTGTTTGCCATTTGCCTGTGGTGCAAGAGCAGAGTGGTTGACTTGGCTCCAGCAGTCTAAGGCCTCCTGGTTAGACCCTCATGACCCCACGGCCCTGCCTTCACACGGTCGGCCGGCAGGTTCACGTCTCTATACAACAATTCAGATCGTTTGTGTTTCTCATGTAAAAACCCTCCAGTGGCTTCTCATCAGAATGAGATCCGAGCTCCCTGCAGGGCCTGCCCAGTCTGCACAGTCTCTCTCTTCTAGTGCTCATCCCCCACCTCTCTCTCCTGCTCTGGTCCAGCCTCACCAGCCTCCCTGCTGTTTCTCAACAACTCTAGCCCTCTTCTCACTTTTGGACCCGTGTGTTCCTTCCTTTGACTCATCAGCTCTCTAACTTTACTCAGCTCTCTCCACATGCCACTGTCTCTGACCACTCCATTTACAGTAGTACAGTCCTTCTGTTCTCAAGGTAGAACGCTGGAAAAATGAGCATTGATGGCTTTGCTACCTGCTGTTTTCCTTAAAGGAATATTCTGTTTGAAGATTATCAATTTTCTTTTTTATCGCTTTTATATCTTAAATGGTAAAAAGCAAATTGGATTTTAAAAGAGCTAGCCTGGACAGTTTTTTTGTTTTTTGTTTTTTTTTAGTTTTTGCAGGAACGTTGTGTTCTTTTCTGCCGTACAACAGCACGAATCAGCCATATTTATACACGTATCCCTTCCTTCTTGAGCCTCCGTCCCTTCCCCCCATCCTACCCCTGTAAGTCATCACAGAGCACCAGACGGGGCTCCCTGCGTTATGTAGCAGTCTCTGCCCAACTACCCACTTTGTGCACAATTATATATGTTGATATTACTTTTTCCACTTTTCCCACTTGCTCTCTCCCCCACTGTGTCTACAAGTTCATCCTCTACATCTGCTTCTCTGTTCTTTCCCTGCAAATAGGTTCATCAATACCATTTTTCTAGATTCCATATATATACATTAATATACTGTATCTGTCTTTCTCTTTGACTTACTTTCATTCTGTATAACAGGCTCTAGGCTTATCCACTTCACTGGAACTAACTCAAATTGATTCTTTTTTATGGCTGAGTAATAATATTCCATTGTATGTATGTACCGCTTCATCTTTATCCCTTCATCTGTTGATGGACATCTAATTTGCTTACATGTCTTCAGCCTGGACAGTTTTGATCTTTCTTTCAAAATGGCCTCACATATAAAATTATACCTAATGAAAGAATGCTGCTTTTGTCAATTTTCCAATATTAATTAGTATTTCTTCCTAAGTGGTATTGATGACAGAAAGCAGTACAAAGTAATTAATCATAGTTTCTGCTCTAGCACTCTCATCTTCAGTGTTCCCAAGAATTTTCAGCAGACTTGTCTTGATAAGAATATTTTTTGGCTTCCTGTTTAAGTTTATTTTCAGGCATTTCACATCTTTTGTTTCAAAAATGAAGTGGTGAATGTATCAAAGTAATAGTGAGATACAATCTGTTCATCTGCTTGATGTCTTAAAATAATTAGAAAACAATTGAGGGTAAATGTAAGTTGTAGGCACATAGGTAAACTCATTTTATCAGTACTGAAATTAGCTCATTTTGAGTGCTCATTAATGATACTGGTTTTTCAGTTGATCAGAAAGCTACAGGTGGAATTGATTTGCATTCCTTTGACAGAGAATGAGTGGGAGCCTTTTAACTGCTGTTCTGAAGCCTTCATTGAATGTTTATGTAGCCCGGACAGTACCACTTTTCTTTTCACTGAGGTGTCGCCCTTATGGCTCCTCTGTTAGTGTTTTGCAAAACTGAACACCTTTTTTTTTTTTAACTGCAGAACTTACTTTTAATCTTTGGTATTAACGCAAATCACAGTAATCTTCCTTCCCCAAACTTATTTCTTCAAGGAACCAGTTTCTTGCAATATCTTGCACATAAGTAGACACAGAACATACTTTGTAAAATAATTCTTTGCAGTTTTTAACCCATTCCAGTTAACGTTTGAGGAATCAGTTATTAAGCATTTTAACCTAAACGCCTTTTGGAACTACAGTAAAACTCTTATTTTCTTTAGAAACTATCTTTTTCTTGTAAATAAGAGGAAGGGTTTTGATATGTTACCTCACTCTGTCAGAGTTAAAAAGAAAAAAAAATTCAGGCAACTACATGCCCACAAATTCTGTATTTTTTCTTATTGACTACTTTTTTCTTATTGACTGATTCAAGAATCTTGTTTTCCACTTAACAAGACTTAAGCCTTCCATGTAAATACACTGTGAGTACAAATTGTCCTCACTCTTACAGCTTCCTAGAAGCTGTTGGAGGTATGTCAACATGATTTGCATGTGGATATCTGCCTTCATTTACTAGATTATGTTATGTAGTGGGAAACTTCTTGGAGCCACAGAAAGCTAGTACTTTCTTTAGCTTATTTGAATAGGCCATTTATATTAAATTATTCCAATATTAAATCAGTGCTTTATACTATGTATCCAAGTAAAGTTGGGAGTTATATTTCTGATTTTAAAGCAGTTTACAATCATTTTGATATAATGAGGTCATTGGTTTTATATGTAGCTTAATTACCTCTTTTTTTGTCACTGTAGAAAATGATGAAAGATAATAATTTAGTAAGGCATCTGGATGCTTGTGAAACCATGGGAAATGCTACAGCTATTTGTTCAGATAAGACAGGAACATTGACAATGAACCGAATGACAGTTGTTCAAGCTTACATAAATGAAAAACATTATAAAAAGATTCCTGACCCAGAAGCTATTCCACCAAATATTTTGTCCTATCTTGTAACAGGAATTTCTGTGAATTGTGCTTATACATCAAAAATATTGGTAAGGTTTCTTTAATAATTTATATATGAAAACTAATTTTTCAGTTTGTGATGATTTGACTATATGTAGTTTTTAAGCCCTATCACTGTTATTTATAAATTGAAGAAATGAATTGTGTTAAGTTTTTAAATAAGATCTGTTGATCAGCATATATATTATGTTTACTTGTATTTTTCTTCTTTACTTTGAATTTTCTATGTTTAGAAACTTCCACATAATCAGGATAAGTCCTCAATTTAAAATTTCTACTTCATTCATTTTGTGAAAGACTAGGCTATCTTACTGTAAAAGTCTACTTTCAATTTCCTAGAGCAGATTTTGAAACCGGATTTTAACTTAGTGTGTGTCATACATGCTTACTATAGGCTCTGGTTTCTCAGTAGATCATACCTATAAGGTGATTCTTAAACCTTTGGGACTAACTTCTAGACTTGTGGTACCTTAGAATAAAATAGTTTTAACTTTGCACATTTTAAAAGTTTTATTTATAACATGAAGCATGAGATTGTTTGGCTGATACTTGTTCTAGTGACTTACGGATGAAGACCATAAACACAGTTAATATTGCATGAATTGGATTATTGGACTGGAAAGTTATGAGATCTTGGTTCTACATCTAGCTTTGTCTTTTACTAGCTGAAAGCATGAGCTTTACTTTCTTCAGTTGTTAAGTAAAGATGGTTTCATCTGCCCTTCATACTGTTGTGATGATTACAGAAGGGGGTATTTGTGAAGATACTCTGAAGGAAATAAAGGTTTTATATGTATTTAAGGCAACTATATTTTAATGACTATACTTTTATTTTAAGCCATAAAAAATGGTATAGTAGATTTAATTTTGAACTATTTAATATAAACGTTTATAAAAACAAGAGAAAAGGAAGGGAATTAAAATTTATTAAGTCCTATATGTGTCAGGCTTCATGAATCACAAGCCGGAATCAAGATTTCTGGGAGAAATATTAACATTCTCAAATATGCAGATGATACCACTGTAATGGCAGAAAGTGAAGAGGAACTAAAGAGCCTCTTGATGAAGGTGATAAAGGAGAGTGAAAAAGCTGGCTTAAAACTCAATGTGCAAAACTAAGATATAGTGTACAGTCCTATCACTTCATGGCAAATAGAAAGGGGAAAAGTAGAAGCAGTGACAGATTTTATTTTCTTGAACTCCAAAATCACTGCAGATGGTGACTGCAGCCCTGAAATGAAAACACACTGGCTACTTGAAAGTTATGACAAACCTAGAAGTGTATTAAAAAGCAGAGACATCACTTTGCAGATAAAAGTCCACATAATCAAAGCTGTGGTTTTTCCAATAGTCATGTATGGATGTGAAAGTTGGACTATAAAGAAAGCTGAGCACCGAAGAATTGATGCTTTTGAACTGTGGTGTTGGAGAGGATTCTTAAGAGTCCCTTGGACTGCAGCAGATCAAACCAATCAATCCTAAAGGAAATCAGCCCTGAATATTCATTGAATATCTCCAATATTTTGGCCACCTGATGTGAAGAGCCAACTCACTGGAAAAGACCCTGATGCTGGGAAAGATTGAGGGCAAAAGGAGAAGAGGATGAAAGAGGATGAGATGGTTGGATAGCATCACCAACTCAATAGATATGAGTTTGAGCAAAGTCTGGGAGAGGGTGTAAAAGACGGGGAAGCCTGGCATGCTATAGTCCATGGGGTTGCAAAGAGTCAAACAGGACTTAGTGACTGAACAACAGCACCATGTGTCAGGAACCAGCTTTAAACTTTACATGTCTTACCTCACTTAATTCTTGGGTTCTCCTGTTGTCGTGATATTGAAGCCAAAACCGTGGCAGTTGAGTTACTTCCCCAAAATTCACATAGCTAGCATTTGGCAGGGCTGAGAGCGGAATCCATGTCATTTTTGCCCCAGACCTTCTTTCAACCTTTCTTTTTCTATGTCCCTCTTTGAAATGCTGATACTAATAGAAGTTTCCTATATGATTTTGTTTAGAATGTCTTGTTCTGTTCTGCATTCTAAATTAAACTGTCATAGAGAAACAGTATGGTACTAGCTTCTAAACCTTTTTCTCTTATAGCCACCAGAGAAAGAGGGTGGATTACCTCGTCATGTTGGTAATAAAACTGAATGTGCCTTGTTGGGACTTCTTTTGGATTTAAAGCGGGATTATCAGGATGTTAGAAATGAAATACCGGAAGAAGCACTGTACAAAGTCTACACCTTCAATTCTGTCAGAAAGTCCATGAGCACGGTCCTGAAAAATTCAGATGGAAGTTTCCGAATATTCAGCAAGGGTGCATCTGAGATAATTCTGAAAAAGTAAGAGTAAAATGCTTAATTGAGTAAATTGCTCATTGTGGTCACTTTATGGAACACCTACTCTGTTGTTATTGTTGATACTTTCTTTTTGTGAACATCAGGCATTTGCTAGGACCTTAAGAGTTTTTTTATTAGTGTAATTTAATGGTATTAATCTTTTGTCCAGGGTATTCTTCCATTCTCATACTCCAGCTTCTTTTATTTCTTAGTATTTTGCTACAGGGAAAATAAGCCCATTACGTTCCATCTGTATGGTTTAACAAAGTGAACATTGGTACTTGTTCTTAGGCATTAGTCCATTGCTGTATAGGATCATGAAAAATAAAAGCCTCTTGGGAAGAAAACTTCATGGTCATGTCTTCTATACCGCATTGCAGATAGTGATGAATGAATTATACATTAGTTTTTAGAATAACAAAGCATTAAAAGTTGATCTTGAGGCGCCTCCTTTTATATCAGAGTGAGGTTTTATCATACTTATGCTTCTGCATTGTTGTATTTAAATGCCTGCTATCATTTTGGATGGTAATCTTTTTTTTTGTACTGTCCATATACAGACCAGTGGCCCCAGTTGTGACATCACATGTTTAAATATAATTTTCCTAATGCTTATCTGTTATTACAAGCATTGAAATTATTTTGACTTTTTTTTTAATTCCAGTAGAAAACTTTTTTTTTAAATTGAGAGCAGTTCTGGAAAATTAGAGCTCACTTGAAATTGCAATATTTAAAATATTTCCATTTTAGTTTGCTTATAAATGGATTACAATCCAATGTTAGAATGTGTGGCAGATTATAATCTCACGGGTTAAGAGAAAAATACAAAAATGTAAATGAAAAATATGACAGATGTATACAAAATTTTTAAGATGAGAGATCATACTATGAAGGGTGTAGCATTTAAGACAGGTTTTGGTATGAAGTAAGAATGTGAAGGTGAAGGAAGCCACATTGGAGGGAAGAAGGTGAGACTGTGCAGACCGTATTGGGGGAATAGCTAATAGTCATACAGTTCAGCTGAGTGGTGATGGACTTTTGTGACACATAGAACTTCTTTCTTCCCTTTACATGTGCTTGGTTATCTGACTTTCCTGAAGTGTGAGATATCTTGCATCTGTGGCTTGTTGGGAAGCAGGTGGATGGATGGAGGAGATTTTTTTTAAATCAAAACCAATCAAGTAATAGCTCTGTTGCAACTCAGTAGCTTTGATATCTTCCTTTAGCTTCCATTTTTACTTCACTGAAAAAGAGGATAATGACCCCCAGTTCTAAGACAGTGAGATAAAACAATGCATGTAAAACATCTCACATGGAGTATACTAAATAGGCAGTATTTATCACAGTGAAATTTACATCTTGTTGTGGAGGCTCTTAAATTCTAGACTGAGCAGTTAAAACAGTTAAGTAGGCCAGATAATCGGAGAAGGCAATGGCACCCCACTCCAGTACTCTTGCCTGGACAATCCCATGGATGGAGGAGCCTTGTAGGCTGCAGTCCATGGGGTCGCTAGGAGTCAGACACGGCTGAGCCACTTCACTTTCACTTTTCACTTTCCTGCATTGGAGAAGGCAATGGCAACCCACTCCAGTGTTCTTGCCTGGAGAATCCCAAGGACGGGGGAGCCTGGTGGGCTGCCGTCTATGGGGTCACACAGAGTCGGACACGACTGAAGCGACTTAGCAGTAGCAGGCCAGATAATGCAGCTGAAGAATTTTTTTCATCAGCTAGCAGAGTGAGCAAAGCTGTGGAATCGAAGATAATTCTTGCATCAGGGAATAAGATGGGTTGGGGGGGAGGGGAAAGGATGGACTGGAGACTGATATCAGTTAAAAGGCTGTTACAGTAGCTTTAGCTCCAAGTAAGAGCAAGAAGAAGCAGGGGCAATAGAAAGGAGAGGAAATATTCAGAAGACTGTTCAGAGAACAAGCACATAGGACTTAAGAGCTAATACTATATAGATGACAAGGAGAAAGGAAGTATTTAAGTGAGAGTTTAGACTTCACATTGAAATTATTGGTAGTAATGTTGATATATATTCAATGGTCAGTGAGGAGACAGCCTGTAGTCTCTCATGCGGTCAGTTTAAGGTACTGGTACAAGATCTGAGTGGACTCTTAGGATGGAAAACCAATCAGAACAGAAGATGGGGATTTGGGAGTCACTTTGCTAGAAGCAGGAAGCAGTGGTATCATCAAGCGGGAAGAACAAGAAAGGCAATGTGAAAAACTTTGTGTAGGGAAGTATATACAGTGTAACTTTTATTTACTACATGATTTAAAGGTGCTAGTTCATTTCACTGAAACTAAAACTATTTTGGCATTATCTCATTCTAGTAGAAGGCTTATTTTAACAAAAGTTACTTTTTTCTTTCATGGTTAAAACAATATAGGTGATAAAACAACATCTCAGGTAAGGGGTTGATTGACCGTGGCTTTTTACTTTAAAAGAAGGAAATATTTGGAAATTTTGTGTTACTTAAGACTAATATCTAAATCTATACCAAAATGCACAGGTACATAGTTTATTCTTCTCTGCCACTAGGGGTTTTGTGTGAAAATTTTAAAGCCCTGCATTTCCTAAAGAGAAGTTTTAAGAATATCTCAAGTAACTGATTCAATGAAGAATGATGAAATGAGAACCATAAAAAGAGAACTGTTTTGTAAAGGGGAGAGTGAAAAGTAAATATGGTTGAAGCAACATACATAGTTCTCTGAATCCCAGATAATCAGATTACATGATTTCTAGCCCATCCAAGTCACTTAAATGGCATTAACTATTATCTTTGTTAATTATTGATGTTTGGATTCAACATTTCCTTATAGGTGTTTCAAAATCTTGAGTGCTAATGGTGAGGCAAAAGTATTCAGACCAAGGGACCGTGATGATATTGTAAAAACTGTGATTGAACCGATGGCATCAGAAGGCTTGAGAACCATATGTCTTGCATTCAGAGATTTCCCAGCAGGAGAACCAGAACCAGAGTGGGATAATGAAAATGATATTGTCACCGGCCTTACATGCATTGCTGTTGTGGGGATTGAAGATCCTGTGAGACCTGAGGTGGTGAAACGTTCTGTGTTCTGCATGTGCAGAAGGCACTAACTGTAACCGGTTTTCTAGTAAAATTCTTAGCGTTTGTGATTTTCCTTCCAATGTGAATCCAAGATGAGTGAAATAATAGTGCTTGGGATGCATGCGCTACCTTCGTATGGTTTTTAATTCCGTAACTCCTCTTTGGGACCCTCCATGTTTATACAGCACCATAACCAGTGCCTTGAACTGAGTAGGTTTTTTTCCAGTGATATTTATATTAAGTTATATAGTAAATACCATTAAGTTATCTGTTTTCACTCTCTGTGGTCCAGCACTGTCCAATAGGACTTTCTGCAACCATGGACTTGTTCTGTGTTGTTCCATATCACAGCCACTAGCCACTTGTGACTACTGAGCTTTTGAGGTGTGGCTAGTTCAACTGAAAAACTGAATGAAAAATTGTTTTTTCAATTTAAGCATCTTGCTACCATACTGGACAGTCCACAGCTCTAGACTTTGCTTTTCTTCCTTAGTTTCTTTTTTTTAAGTTTATTGAGCAGTAGCTTTTTTAAAGTTACTGAGACTATACTAGGATACTGGAGACATAAAGATTTTTGAGATCTGGTTCCTAGCCTCAAAGAAGTCAGTGTCCTGGGTGGAAATGGACAAATATATAGTTATAACCAGCATGTTAGTACATAGATACATATGGAAAGCATGTTACATGAGCACAGAACATGTTACATGAGCCCCACCTTTTAAAGAATAACATTTTTAATGCCTTCTTTCTGTGTGCCAGCTATTATGCTTAGTGCTTTATGTGTGTTATTTTACTTAATATGTACCTCTGAGTTGTAAGTATTATTACTTACAGAAAGATGAAAAAAATGAGATTTATAGAAGTTAGCTGTAAACCATAGAGCTAGTATGGTCAAACCTAGCTCTCCTTAAGATAGGTGTGCTTAAAAAACCACCGTGCTATAGTAACCCTGAGAGGTGTCAAGTAACTGACTTCCCAGAGATTATCTGTTGTGAGTCTTACAGGATGAAGAGGTATTAGCTAGACCAAGAGAGAGAGAGAGGAAAGTACATTTGAGCAAAGAAGCAACATGAATAAAACGCACAAAGGCAAAAATAGCTTTTGTGCAGTGACTATCATCAAGTAATTGCTTCAATACCCAATGTGTAGTACCAGGCACTCATCTGGGAAGTGGAAATACAGCAGTAAACACAATAATTATGAAACTTATACTCTGGAGAGGTAGCACAACAGATAAAATGATAGGTACTTAGTGTGCCAAGTGAAAACACATTCTGTAAGGAATAAGACGTGGTCCCTGCCATCACAGGCCTTCTAGTTGGCATGGGGTGTGAGGGGCCATCAACTATGACTAGAACAAGTGAAATAAGGGCCATCAAGGATATGCACAGAGGGATAAAGGTAACAGACCACGTTAAAGACTTCTGAGGATTTAACATTTGAGTTGAGCTCTGACGGCTAGAAGTGAGCCAGCCATGTTAAGTAGCTACAAGAACAGTGTTCCAGGAAAAGGGGACAAAAAATACAGGAGCCTTAAGGCAAGAAAAAAGACAGATAGCACTAAGTCGTGTCCGACTCTTGCGGTATCATGAACTGTAGCCTGCCAGGTTCCTATGTCCGTGGGATTCTGCAGGCAAGAATACTAGAGAAGGTATTGCCATTTCTTTCTCCAGAGGGACTTCCTGATCGAGGAATTGAACCCAGGTCTCCCACATTGCAGGCAGATGCTTTACTGACTGAGCTATGCAGGAAGTAGTTTTTCAAAGATAAAAAGGAGGGCAGTGTGGCCGTAAGCCTGAACAGGAAAGGACAGATGAGATTATCTTTGGCCTTACCAGGCAGTAAGGGCTCTGAATTTTATTCTGAAATGCAGTGGAAAGTCATTGAAGAAATTCAGGCTGGGAAGTGACATGATTCATGTTAAAATTGTACATGGGGTACTCTGTAAGAAATAGAGAAGTCGACGCAGAGAACCCAATAAGATGATTGCAGTGGTCTCAAACAAGAGATGGTCATGGCTTAGTACTTCAGTGTGGCAGGGAAGTTGGAAGGAAAAGTTTGATTTCAAAGGAAGTGGAAGTAGAACCACTAGATATTCATATGTTAGATTTGTATAGATCTGTCTGACATTGTTGAGGTGTCCGAAACAGCCAGTTATATGTCAAGTAGGCATTTGGAACTAGAAGCCTGAAGGTGAAAGTAGGCAAGAAAATTCACACAGGAGGCTGAAGGGGATCTCTTGAGGAAAATGTGTAGCTAGAGAATTAGGACAGAGATATCTCCTAGTAACTCTTCTAGAGGAGTAGGAATCACTTTTCAGCCTGCGTAACTGAGTGGCTGGTAGATGGTATTACCAGTGTGATAAGAGGGTCAGACAAAGCTGCCTATTTAGAGATGAGGTAAATTCAGTTTGGAGTTCTAGAGTTTCAGATCTTGGGAGACATCCAGATAAATCATGTTTGCCAACCTTTGGTCAAAGGAAAACCATTCAAAGTTTTATACATTGATCTATGGCTTAAATCTTATCTAAATACAGTGTTAAATCAGGATTCCTTCAACTTTTGTCTTTCGGAAGATGTAGTGCTCATTTTGTGTTCTTGGCACTGAGGTTGATAGGTTTATTTTTTTTTTTTTTTAACATGAAAGTGGCAGTTCATTTCTTCAGTATCACAAAACGAGATGAGTGCTTTCAGTGAAATGAGACAGTGTAATAGGAGATAGCTTTCCAGAGTGCATCTTCTGGACCATACAGTCCTCATGTAGAGAATCTTGATTAATTAGATACCTGGACTAAATCCAGCTTTATTACATATGCAAAGATGTTAAAAAGATATTTGGCTTCAGTTTCTCTGTAAAATTGGAGATAACTTGTGAATTTTAAGTGGATGTATTTGGTGATTAGTGGAGCAAATAATTTAGTTTCTCTCTTAAATACCATTTGCCACATAGCTTTAACCAAGACCAGTTGTCACTTTCTTAGCCTGTTTTCCTCATTTCTGTTACCTGCATGGCCCTCTGGGTATTTGCATTTGCAGCCTCTGTTCTCGAAGAATCGTCATGGATTTTCTGGTTAGAGAAGAACAGGAAAGGATTTACTAGGCAAAGGGAACTGCAGAAGCAGAGACCCCAAAATTATGCATAGATTAAGTGTATAATAGAAAAAGATTTAATCTTGGAAGCTATTTTTTTTCTAACTCTTTTCTGAAACACAGTCATGATGCTTAAGACTTTTAACAATAATTCCTAAATAATTATTTTTAAAATTTCCTAAATTGTACCACAAATGTGTATTCAAATCAGAATCACCCAGTGCACACATTAAATTTATTGCCATGCCCCTCAAAGTCTTAATCTAGAGGATCTATAGGTGTCCTTTCTTTTCCATTCTTTCAGATTATCTGTCAAAGAACAAGTTGTTTTATTTTCTTCTAATCAGCAAATGAACTGTCATATTTTTGCTAATTATTTGTAGAAGGACGTATGTCCTCGAGAGTTTTCTACATTGCAGATTTTGCTGAGTGCTTTCCTTTTGTTTCCTGTAAACTGGTAGTTAGATCTAGAGTAGAGTTTCCAGATAAAATACAGTACACCCAACTAAATTTTCAATTTTATCTAGACAATTTTTTTTTTAATGTAAGAGTGTCCAGTATTACAGTATTTGGTCATCTTGTATTTTTTTTAATTGAAATGTAGTCAGTTTACAATATTGTGTTAGTTTCAGGTGTACAGCCAAGTGATTCAGTTATACATTTGTTTCTTTTTTATTCTTTTCCATTATAGGTTATTACAAGTTATTGAATATAGTTCCCTGTGCTATACAGTAAATCCTTATCTACTAGGAAACTATTCAGAAATGCAAGTGTGATACTCTATTATACTGAGGACTTTGTGGTTTATAGTATAACAGTTGAGGGATCGTCATGTATTTTTAAGAAAGTATTAGAAAAAGAACTCTACTGTCAGGTATATCAGACATTTTAAAGGGGAAACAGACATAAACACGGGGACGCCAATTAAAAAAAAAAAAAAGCTGTTGCAATAGCTCGGGCAACAAGCATGGTGACGGGAAGTGCAGGGAAGGTTTGAGGTCCAGTCTGCAGGATTCTTTGGCCCTTAAGGATGTAGAGGGTAAGGGAGATGGAGGAGGTCAGATCTTCATTAGGTTTCTATTAGCTAGAACGCATACTTTCCCTTTTGGACACCCAAATTCTGATGTCTGCTTTTCTGTTATGACTAAGAATCCAACTCACAATGAGCTGGGAGAAACATGTAGCTCTGAAAGTAATCAGCACGTAGATGGTGGTTGGAGGTTCTAGAATAGGAGAGATGACCCTTAGCGAGTTGGGCGGAAAGTGAGTCTTTCATTACCCCAGGAACACCAACAGTATATACTGGTGTCCGGGCAGTAGAACCAGAAAGGTAGAACGCCAACCAGGAAAGAATTGCCAGTGGTTGCCAGGGGGAAAGGTGCTGGGAAAGGCCTTTGGCAAATGAATAATGCAGGCAAGTCAAATGATAACTGAAATCAGTGAACCTAAACTAGGACTGTGGCAGTGGAAGAGGAAAGAAGAGGTTATTGGGCATACTGCAAGAAATATTTAATATCTTCAGACGAAATGAAGCTTGTCATTTGTGGGACTGTGAGGCAATCTTGATTTGTTCAGTGGGATTTTTTTCCCCATCCTGAAAATACTCTAATTTTGTTTCATGATATGAATTTTTTCCACATTAACCAGGTGCCAGACGCAATAAAGAAATGTCAGAGGGCTGGAATTACTGTGCGGATGGTCACTGGTGATAATATTAATACTGCTCGGGCTATTGCCACCAAATGTGGTATTTTACATCCTGGGGAAGATTTTCTTTGCCTAGAAGGTAAAGATTTCAACAGGAGAATACGAAATGAAAAAGGAGAGGTAAGGGTGTTTTATTTTTTTAAGCTGCTCTATTTTTAGTGTGTTAGGGATTTCATTCAACAAATACACTTGGAATATGCACTGCATGTTAGGCATCACACCTGGAAAGGTGCAGCCCTCACCCCAAGAAGCAAAACATTTTAGGAAATAGAGGGAACAAGTGATAAAGAAATTTGCCTTGAATGGAGTAAGCGTTTCTTTTTTTCAGTCCGGGCCCGAGAAATATAGTATGTGTAAGCCAATAAGGGGAGATGATTTTGGTCAGGTTGCTATGGAACATATTTTAGGAGGCCCCAAACTCTGCACTACTTATGCTAAGGAGTTTTCATATTTATAGGCAGTGGGGAGATGGTTAAAATTTGACCTTGTAATGATATGTATAACATTGTTCTCAAACTTGAGTCTGCAGCAGAGTGTCCTAGAGAGCTTTATGTGATACATGGATTACTAGGCCTCACCTCACTCACAGTATCTTAATCAGCTAGGCCTTGGATCTCGCTCAGCAATTTCCATTTCTAACAAGTTCCCAGGAGTTGCTGATACTGCTGGTCTGGTAACCATCCTTTGAGAACCACTGATACAAATGCTAGATAGCTAATTTGGAATTAGAAAACTAGGCTTGGGCATGTTTTAACTTTGACGAAAATTTATAGATTGAGCAAGAGCGGATAGACAAGATTTGGCCAAAGCTTCGAGTGCTTGCAAGATCATCTCCTACTGACAAACATACACTGGTTAAAGGTGAGTAGGTTTTGCATCTTTCCCACAGTTTCTTGATACAGAATTGTTTCCTTAAATAGTAACAGATACTGAATGTTGGATTGAATCATGGATGTCATCTTTGCCAATAAAATCTAAATACATTTCTTGTTCATACCTTAGGTGGATTGTGTTTATTCTCAGTGAGTAAAACGGTATAATTGCTAGTACAACAGTTTCTGGAGTTGTTCCTTGCCCAGCATCTCAGCAGTTTCTATTTCTCTATGCTTAATTATTTATTTTTAACTTTGAGTCTGTAAAACTGGCCAGCCAAGGTATACCCTACAGAATCACTGTTAAATTAAACAAATTGTTTTTACAGCACAAATACTTTTATTCCAGGTATAATTGACAGCACTGTTTCAGAACAACGCCAGGTTGTAGCTGTCACTGGTGATGGTACAAATGATGGCCCGGCATTAAAGAAAGCTGATGTTGGATTTGCAATGGTAGGGACTCACCTAATTCAAATATTCAGATGTAATTTACTGACTGGGTCTTCTGTTTGTTTGGTTTCTTTGTAACTAAATTGCTGTTGATTTTAAACACTGTCCCTCTACTCTTGAGGAACAATATGTAAGCCAAATTGGTTTATAAGTCTAATTAGTTTATGTAATAACCTTTTTTGATGCTGGAAGAAGACTTCCTTTGAACAGTTATAATAAGATCATACGTTTACATTGTACTCTGTAAAGTACCGAAGTGTCTATATCTCATCTAAACCTTATCGTAGTCCTCTTAAATAGGGTACAGGCTTAGGACAGTTATGCGTATTTAAATTAAGGATAAAACTAGGAATCTTGCATTCAACTGAAACTGTCTTGAGTAACTTTTAAGAATAATCATTTCATATATAATAAGATTAATCTTGTTTGAAAAAAATCTGCTTCACCCCACCCAAGTTCTCAATTTATATTTGATTATTTAAAAAGTGCAGGGAAATTTAAACCTTTCATTATTATTTTCTTTTTACTATAGTTATAGTACTGATTAAGTGTTTACTATAAAATAGATATCATGAAATACACATGCTACATAAATTTTTAATGATTAAAATTAGACTGTTGAATCTTTGAATCCAATCCTAATGTTTCAGTGTTGGAATGAATCTTTGTATTTACTATTCCATAGAAAATTTAAGTATTTAGTTTAATTTTAATTTGATATATTTAACTTTGGGAATATACAAGTCCGTTATCACAATTCTCAAATCCAAAAATACAAAACTGAACTTTTTCCCCTAAATTTGCAGCACACTCATTTATTGCAAAAAAATATTCTGGATGATGTGAGGATGTTATTTATCACACTTAATATGAACATTCATAGTCATTGTAGAAATAGAAATATTAATGTGTTCTTATGGGATGCTCACCCTGTCTGGGAGAATTTGTGGTAGAAGGTATGTGCTTCTAAAGTATGATCAGACTTTGAGTTCTGAAGTGTCGTCAGGCCCCAGGTGTTTCGGATGAGAGAATATGTATATGTACCAGTGTTTATTTGCATAATTTATCCCCCTGATATCTCGCTGCTAAAATAGGGGTTTAGCAGAACCATCACCATGGTGGCTGCCTTCCAGCAGAAGTTAGGGGGATGGAGGAAGGAAACGATATGGGCGAAGTGCCCTCAACCAGTAGCTGTGAACCCAGAGTTTCCCACCCTGCCCTGTCCCAAGCTCATCATGGCAAGCAGTACGTTGATGTGAACTCTGAGGAGTGGAGAAAAGGAGCTGAGAGGATAAGGGATACTTCAGGGCTGTTGCTTTGGCTATAAGCAAAACAGGTTCATTTTGGAAACACAGAATCATTGCTCTTGAGCACTTAGCAGGATCCTTACTTCTGCTCTCATCCGGACAGCTGACCAGGAATGTATTTATGTACAATGCATTTTAAAATTTAAAAACTAAAAAACTTCCTTCCTAAAACTTAAGTGTTTAAGGCAGATGCTAAGGGCTTTAAATAATGGCAGGTAAATATAGTATTTCAATCAAAAGCACAATGCAGCCACTAGTCTTATTTGATTTTTAAGCCGTGCAAGTTTTAAGCCCATTTTACCACCTTTTCTTTAAAGGTAGCATGTCAAAAAAAAAAAAAAAAATCAAAATTTTTTTTAGTTTTTTTTTTTTTTGTACGGAGAAAGAATAAATGCTTAGTGGCTTGGACTTGAAAGCATTCTTGCTCAAGCTTGAATTTACTTTGTGTGTGTGTTCACTTCTTCAATTTCTTATTTTAAAAGACAAAATTATTTATATTGGAGACCCACAAAAAGTTGCTATCGATTCAATCTTTCTAAACCTGTCTCTTGTATTTCAGACAGAAATAGTATTTTAAAACACTCTCTCTCCTTTTTTCTCTCTCTTTCCCTTTTTCTCTCTCCCTATCTCTGTGTCTGGGAGAGACAAATTCAACATTAAAATTTACAACAATAAAATAAGGGGCTCTAATGTGAGTACATCATTAGCTTGCAAAGAGACCTGGCATTTTCCTCTACTTAGCCAGTCCGTTTAGAATTCCTTTAGGTAGCAAGTTCCATGCTGTGTTTAAAGTACGATTAGAATATTTTTAAAATTATATTGGATTATTCTTACCGAGGGGGCTTCCCAGGTGGCACTAGTGGTAAAGAATCCACCTGCCAATGCAAGAGACATAGGGTTCGATTCCTGGGTTGAGACCATCCCCTGGAGGAGGGCACAGGAACCCACTCCAGTATTCTTGCCTGGATTAGTCCATGGGGTCGCAAGGAGTCGGAGACGACTGAAGCAACTTAGCATCCACGCATTCTTACCAAAATTCAGTTAACCACACATCTGCAGATATTTCTGTCATCAAAGCCTGAATGCCATCATGTATTAGTATCTCTGTAACCAGGTATGCATCTGTGGTAATAAAAGGTAGTTAAAATATCTTAATTTAAAATACTTTCAGACTTTGGGTTGATAAACATTTGTTTCTTCACCAAACATTAAGAAGCTGTTTCCAGTATTCCAGTGCAGAGGTGAGTAGTTGCTGCCTCCTGAAGGTTCGGCACATAAGGGGGTAAATGAGTGAAGCACAGTGGCAGCAGTGAAGGACTAAACATGGCCAGGGAGTGCCTGCAGGAAGAAGTCCTAGCCTCTGCCTCTAGAGGCTCAGAAAGGTTTTCTGAAGGAGGTGCCGTGTGAGCTGAGGGAGGGACATATGTACTGCCAGGAGACTCCCAAGAATTACAAGTAGCCTGACTTCACTAAAGAGAGTGTGGTGTTGATGGGTACAAGATGTGGGGATCAGAAGGGCCTTGAATAGGAAGCTGAGCAGTTTGTTCTTTTATCCTGTAGATCAGCACTTCCCCAGCAGACTTCAGATGTCTGACTCTTTGCAGCCCTATGTACTGTAGCCTGCCAGGCTCCTCTGTCCATAGGATTCTCCAGTTAAGAATACTGGAGTGGGTTGCCATTAGTATTCTTGATATTGGCAACCCTCTCCAGGGAATCTTCCCAGCCTAGGGATTGAACCCAGGTCTCCTGCATTGGCAGGCGGGTTCTTTACCACTGAGCCATCTGGAAAGCTATTTTAAACTCTTTTTGATAGAAAGTTAAGCTTGTTTCATGATGGAACTAGTTTTTATCTGGACACCAATTAACGTCTTAAAGTCACTTTTTAAATTTCAAGAGATTTTGAACAGGGGAGTGTGAGATTTGCATTTGCTAAAGATGGAGAACGATTAGAGGCAGGGGAATGTGTTGGGTTTAGATGTGTTAAGTATGTTGCACATTAAAAGTGAATATTCAGATTAGGAGCTAGAGACCAAAATTTTAAATAAAATTGCTCCTTCATGAACGATTTCAAGAAAAGCTTGATTTGGACTTTGTTTTTGTGCTTACCAAAGCAATATTACATAGCCCTCAGAAAGTCAGACAGTTGTATAAGACCCGATAAACTACATCCCCTGCCACATATCATTTCTTACAGCTCATTTTTTGACTAAAGAAAACCAACTATTTTCACTGTTTCTTTTCCTTAGCTCTTTGCCTCCATGTAGAGGCACAATTACAAGGATTTTTTTGTTTGTTTAATAAAAAGCATCTGTTGATGACTTTTCATTTAGGAAGATAAGGATTTAGTACTTTGAGAGGCACACACTGAGACATCTATAAGCATTCATGCACTCTTTCTATCCTGTCTTCTTCCATCAGAGTTAGAGATCAGTCAGTATACCATCTTTATCGTGGTTGGTTATAGTGACTGGAAATGCTATTCCAACCTGAGCCATGTGGTCTCTTATAATTACTGTTACTGCCTTTCATGACTTTTTGCATTCACAGTACCTTTTTCTTCAATTCACCTTTTAATCTTTATTTATCGGTTTATTTTCTTAATTTTTTTTTTTAATGTTCTTAACACTAAGTCATTACCATCTTCTCCTTTCATTATGTCAGAGATGTCAGGCACTTTTACAGTTCAGCCTTCTTACTAATACCTCTCCCAGGTCTTTTGACATGCTTTAATCTGAACTGTTTGCTCAGCCTGCTGCACAGCCGTCTCTTCCTTCTCCATACCTAAGAATTTCCTTTCCCCCTTTATTATGTTGCATTTGAATTTCTTAGATTTGATGTAATTATCTTTTAAAAATGTTTTTATTGGAGTGTGGTTGATGTACGAAGTTGTGTGATATCATCATCTTTTTTGGTTTACTCGCCCATGTAGTAAAGCCATCTCCAATACATACCTGAGAAAAAGGATTCATGAAAGTTAAACTTTTTCTTAACTTTTATGAGTGAAATCTCTTCTTTCTTCAATGACTCCTCCTTGATACTTAGGCTGACTTGGTATAAAAATCTAGATTGAATGTTACTTTCGCTCAGAATTTTGATTTGTACCTTCATTGTTATTACGTATCATTTTGAATTTTGAACCTCCTTTTTTTTTTCTTTCCGTTTTGGTATGTAAGTCTTTCCTTTGTTCTCAGTCCACTGAAATGTCATGATGTTTTGTCTTAGGGCAACTTTTTACTATGAAAACTCATTTTCTTCAGTTTTTTGAAATTTTCTTATAGTTGTATTATTTCTTCTCCACTGTTTATTTTTTGTGGGTTTGTACCCCTGATTTTTTAACTTCTTAGGCTTGCCTTATTTTGTCTTTTTTTTTTTTCTGCCTGCCATATTTTTATCATCTTGCAGGAGTATTTCCTCAGCTTCTGTTGTATTTTCGTGTCTGTAATCATATATTTAATTTCCAAGAGTTATTTTTGGATCACTGAGTTCTTGTTTCATTGCTGTGCCTTTTATCATTCTAAGAATTTGATTTTTTTTGTTGTTGTTGTTATTGTTTAATGTCTCCTACATTGACTGGTGGGTTCTTTACCACTAGCACCACCTGGGAAACCCAGGGGTTTTTTGTTGTTTGTTTGTTTTTAATCAGCTTTTGTCCCTCTGTAGAGTCTGTGTCTCTGTCTCCCTCTAATTTAGTCTGTGTCTTTCAGGTCAGTGCTTTCATCAGATGTCAAAGTGATAATTGGTTGTTTCTGCATATTTTTACCAGTAGAAAGCTGAAAAGCTGGAAAGCCTGAGGCCTCTACGTAGAATTTATCAACCAGAAGCTTCCCAGTAAAGTGATCTGGCTTGGCCATTTCACTTTCTTAGGGTACCATAAATATTCAGTATCTTTAGGTCTCCTCTTCAGGAAAGAGTTTTCAAATCTGCTGCCTACAGGGCAATCTTGATTACTGGGAAACAAATAGAAGAAGAGTACCGCACTCAGCAGCACTTGGTACCCTTCAATCGAAAGTTCTCTGTCGGACCCTCTTTAGTCAATTAGCAGGCGATCTCCTGCCTGGTCAGGGAGTAGCAAACTGCCCAGTTGTGTGGACCTGGGGAGGGCCTCTGAGGCTCCAGTTGCCTTTTCTTTTAATTTTGTTATTTAAATGTAACACACAGAAAAGTTTCTCTGTCATAAGTACGCACTGAGTGGATTACCCCAAGTAAGTAGACCTGTTCCTATGCAAGGCAAGAAATAGGTGTTCTCTATTCCCATATTCCTCACCCACACTCTCTTCTAATTACTGCTGTGTCTCTCCACAGACATAACCAGTATTCTGAAGAGTCCCTTTGTCTGTCTTTAAACTTTGTACATTAGGATTATGTGTTACATATTATTTTCGAGTCCATCTTCCTTTATGCATCATTATTGTGAGGTTCATCTGCGTGGTTGTATATAGCTGTAGTTCACTCATTTTTATTCATCCACAACTTATTCATCCATCCCGTCCCCCTGTTGAGAGACACTGTTGTTTTAGTTTGGACCTTCTAAGTACTTCTTCAGTGTCTTCAGGAGACATAAGAATTTCTCCCGTTTTTATTCATGCCTTCACCTCCTCATCCAGTGCTGCAAGTCCTGAGCCTTACTTAGAAGAATCCTGGGGTGCAAAAAGGCTGCTACTCTGCTCTCCCTAACTGTCAGTTTAGGGTTCAGCTTTCTGGGTCTGTGAGTTTCTTAACTGTTTAGTTACCTGCTTTCCACCCTCTTACGATGCATCTCTTTTCCCACTTTTAGCCTTTGTGACCTTTTATTTTTTAATTTAAAAAAGTCTTTTATGTGACTTTTGGAAGGAACTTGGAGTAGTGCCTGTTTCCATTTCTCTCTCTTTTTTTTTAACCCAAGTTGAACATTATTGTAAATGTCTCATTTATTATTTTCAATTTCTACTGAGAGGAATGTCTTTCTGGGAGACAGTATCTTAGACTTAACTCTGTTACTCCTTTTGCAGTAAATGTTAAGTCAATAATTATGAAGTATGCATGGCAGATTCATATCAATGTATGGCAAAATCAGTACAATATTGTAAAGTAAAAAAAATAAAGGAAAAATATTTATAGAGTATAATAGTAAATTTTTTATTATAAAATACATATTATCCTCTCAAATATTTAAAAGTTGTATTTTAAACAGTCTAATTCACAGAAATTTTCTTTAATAGGGTATTGCTGGAACTGATGTAGCTAAAGAAGCATCTGATATTATTCTCACGGATGACAATTTTACAAGCATTGTTAAAGCAGTTATGTGGGGACGAAATGTCTATGACAGCATCTCAAAATTCCTTCAGTTCCAGCTTACTGTTAATGTAGTAGCAGTGATTGTTGCTTTCACGGGCGCCTGTATTACTCAAGTAGGTTGACAATTTGTTTATTAAACCTTGCTTATTTTAGAGCACAAACGTATATAACCTGACTTTTTTAAATATTTAAGTACTTAAATAAGTTCAAGCTTAGCATTTTAGGTTTATTAATCTAGAAATGTAGTTTTTACCTCCTGTACTTTAAGTTCTTAAATAGAAATGGCTTCCTGGGAATTGCTGAATCCCTGGAAAGTTGTGAGTGTCTGTTAAGAAACCTGTCTCTTCTAGGACTCGCCACTTAAGGCTGTGCAGATGCTATGGGTAAACCTCATCATGGATACGCTTGCTTCCCTGGCTCTGGCGACCGAACCCCCGACTGAATCTCTCTTGCTTCGGAAACCTTATGGTAGAAATAAGCCTCTCATCTCACGCACAATGATGAAGAATATTTTGGGTCATGCATTCTATCAGCTTGTGGTAGTCTTTACACTTTTGTTTGCTGGTAAGAATTCATTGCCCAATAAAGTTTCAGTTGTTTTGCTTGTGAACCTATATTGCATATTTTTCAAGAATGTATGTTATTTTTCTTTCTGGTTCCCCATTTATCTTTAATTTCTTCTGTCAGTGGATGCTTAGTACATTTTGAGAGGCAGTGTGATAGTAGTGGGAAGTAAAAAGAGTCCTGATTTCTTATCCTTGGCCCTACCACTAACTTAGATGTGATCTTGAACATGTAACCATAGTTGAGGGGGGCTTCCATCTCCTCCCATGTAAGATAAGATTTCTGTGCTGCTGTTGAAGAGCAAAGAAAGGTCTGGCTAGGTTTTATTGCATGCTTCCTTAAAATGTTCAGTTGTTTTATATGATAATTACAAAGCAATGATTTTTCATTCTTTCAGGAGAAAAGTTTTTTGATATTGATAGCGGAAGAAATGCTCCTTTGCATGCTCCTCCATCGGAACATTATACTATTGTCTTTAACACCTTTGTACTGATGCAACTTTTCAACGAAATAAATGCACGGAAAATTCACGGTGAAAGAAATGTGTTTGAAGGAATCTTTAATAATGCCATCTTCTGCACAATTGTTTTAGGCACTTTTGTGGTACAGGTGGGTAATTGTAAAAGAGAGTTTCAAATATGATTGTTGTATGGAGATCTTAGGTGAGCAGGTGGCTTACAAAAGTTGCTTGACTTCAAGGTGTGGGCCTTCTATGTATTGCCTTGATGACATCAAAGAAGAATTTTAAATGTTACAACTCTAGTGAAACTCTGCTGCATCCTGAAGTTCTACATGTGAATGAGTATATTAAACTAGGACTCCTTCAGTCGCACTACTGGTTCTGTGGCTGTGACACTGCTCACAGCAGTGTTTGCTCACGCTCGCCCTGTTCCTGAGTATTTATTCTTCATTGCTTTTATGGAAACTGTTGTAATGTTGATCTTATTTAAGGCCAGTCTTACAGTTAACCACTTCTTAGTCTACCTAGAGCGATCCCTTAATTGCTTCTAACAGTCAAAAGCAGTTGTATTTCTATAGTTGAGTTCATTATTAAGTAATAAAAGGGTTTTTTTTTCACTTGTTTTTTTTTTATTTTTATTTTTATTTTTTTTTAATTGTTTTTGCCATACAATGACATGATATCACCATGGGTTTACATATGCTTCCCCTCCAGAACCCCCCTCCCGCCTCCCTCCCCCCCGGGAAATCTTGCTGCACCAGCCCTGAGCATCAATCCTGGGCTGGCGATTGATTAGACATATGATAATTAACATGTTTAAGTAATAAAAGGTTTTGAAATAAGTATTGTAAAATCCACATGATTCTAAATGACTGCATCCTGACTTGGTATATGCCAATTTTATATTTTGTAATATTGGCAAAACAAGGCAGAAGAAGAGTGGAGGATGGGGTATCAACAGTGAGGTTGAGAAGGAATAGAAAGGACCAAATTTTGCCATTTTTATAAAGACTATAATAAGGACAAACTAAGCATCACTTTATGTATGGTAAATTTTATGTAATTATGTATTATACCTATGTTTTAATATCATCTTGGATTCTGTGGTACTCTTCTATGCAAATGACTGTTAATAGCAGAATCTGGAATCAAAGCAGGTAGGTGAGTGGTGCATGATCACATCGGGAGGTCAGTAAATAGTAAGATTTAAAAAAACTGAGCTTTTCAAGAATAAAATCAGACAGTGATGGTGCTAGTTTCAAAATGAAGGTCTAAGAATTTTGAAGAGTTTATTCATTCTACGCACTGTGCATTGTGGATTCTGAAACCCAAAACTCTCAACTTAATTATTTCTGTGCAAACTGTTTCTGTCTTAGCTTTCAATTTTTCTGTCAACTTGAGAGGAACTGTTGCTTACTTAGTTGTTGTATAGTTTCTGAAAGTATTTTATTTAAAAAAAAAAATCATTATTCTTGATACACTAAAGTTTTAGTTCCTACTTACTATCAAGGTTAGGTTTATTTTATCTATTTTTAATATATAGGGATTGCAAAAACATAACTTCTTGTCTCTCTACCAGGCAAGTCTGATAAAACTTAATTGCTAGCGTAAATTGATATACCCAGGACAGTTGATGTAAGTGAGGTGTCATTCTTCAGTGCCTTCGTGCTGCTCAAAGCATGGTCTGGATCAGCTATTTTGTTTGTTCATTACAAGTCCTCAATGAGATGTAAGGAGCATGGGTCAGAGTGTAAGTCAACAACTTCACTAAATAAATTTATTCTTGATTATTCCTCCAGATAATAATTGTGCAGTTTGGTGGAAAACCTTTCAGTTGTTCAGAACTTTCAATAGAACAGTGGCTATGGTCAATATTCCTAGGAATGGGAACGTTGCTCTGGGGCCAGGTAAAAAAATCTCATCACTTTTTGTTCAAACCTAAAGTGATTTTCTTTTTAATTTCCAGTGTGTATACTCTTTAATCAATTCTTTAACTTGATTCTAAGTAGTTTTTATTCTGGGTCAAGAAAAAGCATTCAGAGATTCTTTTTAATGTAATATTTGCTCTAGTATGTCACTTGGTATTAATTATGATTATGCCCATGCAATAAAACACTAATTTCTTACATAGTCTTTTAACTTGTTTTTTAGAACAAGTTTTACAACTGTTATTAAAATGATACATTTTTAACTGGTCAGAATTCTAATATCTGTATCTTTTGCTTTATGACCTACTTTGCATTTTCAGAATTAATATTTTAATAAAAATACTATATGCTTTAGCCTTTTTATCATTCTGTTATATAATTTCATAAAAATGTAGCATTAAAAAAGTCTTGAGTTTCAGTTGATATGACGAATGTTTCCATAAAACTCCTGGTGTCTGGAAAAATAGGCCACAAAATGACATTTCAAATGATTTGGATTGAATGATTTTAACAGTGTACATATAAAATACACAGCCTCAAAAATGAGATGTCCTTCATCTTCATTATGGGTAGCTGACTTGTGGATGTATGTCATTGTTTCTTAAAAATAACTGTGTGTGTGTTCATTTTTAAGTCTTATTACCATCACTAAAAAACTGATAGAGAATCTACTCACGTTTTCATAAATGCAAGCTAGCACATGTTACAGCCTGTAATTGATGTGAACTAATTTGTGGTCATTTTGCATGTCAGACTAAACACTCAGATTGTACTTAACCTTAACTCAGTCTTTACGTGCTTTTTATCTTTTTCTTGTGTTTCTAGGGTCTGAGGTTTCTCTTCTTACTCATTGTAAAGACCTTTTTTTAACTGAGATCTTCTTTTAAGTAGGATCTGTACTAGGTCCACCTTTTTTTTTTTTTAACTGTTCTAGTTACTTTATAATGTTCCCTTATAGGCAAAGCCAAACCCCCCAACCTCCCCCCACATCTGGCTGTTTTCAAGAAGAGGAGATTCAATATAGTGTACATGCCTAATAGGCATCAGTAACTGTCTTTGGTTGACGTTGTCTTATTTCTCTAAAATGAGATGGTTGAACTAGAAGTTCTCGGAGCAGTTCTGATACTCGCTGCATGCCTGTTTCTCCTAACTTCCTTAAGAAATGGCTGTTAACACTTATAAGTTAATACATATTGGTATTGTTCTCTTTTATGTCTTCTGGGGCATTTGTTCCTGTTTGGTAACATTCTCGATCAGTGTTTATCCAATTTTAAATAGTTATACTTTATGAAAATAAATACATTTAATAAAATCTATTTTCAGTGCAGCCTTGAAGGTTTTCTGAACTTTAGTGTGTTTTTTCCTCATTGAATTCTTAAAGCGCTAATGAAATGTAAACTTATTTTGCATCCTATAAGATTGATTTTCATTTTAATTGAAATAAATATTAATATGAGTTTAAGTAAGTGTATATATATGTATATATATATATGTATATCAAAGCATGGTTGTATAATTCATGGTCTCAAATGTCTTAAATAAATTTGCAAATGTAATCAGGTTATTTTCATTCAGGGAAACTTTCGCCCTTCAAACTTAAATCTTTTGTGTAGCTAACAGAAGAATGTTTTTTGTTCTGAGAAAGAAGGCCTATGATGGACAAGATTTCATTGCTTCATTGGTAAAGATAGTTGGCTCTTGAGTGCAGCTTTTCATTCCTTTTCTGTATTGAAGTTGATCAGTTTCATTGTATTTTGATACAGTTTGTCTCTAAGTTCTCTCCCCTGTGTTGTAGCTTATTTCAACAATTCCAACTAGCCGTTTAAAATTCCTCAAAGAAGCTGGTCATGGCACACAGAAGGAGGAAATACCTGAGGAGGAGTTAGCGGAGGATGTGGAAGAGATTGATCACGCTGAGCGGGAGTTGCGGCGTGGCCAGATCTTGTGGTTTAGAGGTCTGAACAGAATCCAGACACAGGTATGGGCCTGGTGGAGAGGTAGGAGAGACGATGGGAGCGGGAGCCAAGGGCCTTCGGAGCTGGGGAGGAGGTTTGAATGTGCTCCTTTACTTCCTTTCTAGCCTCCCCAACCCACAGAACGTACTCTTTTGAAAAATAGTACTGGTGCCTGGAATGAGTGCAAATTTTAACTGACCACGAAAGAATGTGTCCGTATGCCCCTAAGCTCCTTTTCTCCTAGCTTTTTTTTCCACCCCCTTCATCTCCAAATGCTCCTCTTGCCTATTTATCTGCTCTGTAAAAAGTGCCTTTTTCTTTACTTTTTATATGTTGATAGATGGAATGGTCCTTTCTCTTGTTCTCTCTCTCTCTTGCTGAGCAAGCTGTCACAATCTCTGATTCCTTGCAGATGGATGTAGTGAATGCTTTCCAGAGTGGAAGTTCCATTCAGGGGGCACTAAGGCGGCAACCCTCCATCGCCAGCCAGCATCATGATGTAACAAATATTTCTACCCCTACACATGTAGTGTTTTCCTCTTCTACTGCTTCTACTACTGTGGGGTGTGAGTGTGTGTTCCTAAGTGCATGAAATTAACATTTCCTACTTCACACACCTAACGTTTCTCATTTTCTCCTTAATGTTTAAATTCATTGTTCAGGCTTTTCATAAAGCTTTCTTTTCGTAAAGTGGATTGAGACCTCAAAGTGTTGTCGTTGTTGTCGTTTTATTTCTTAGAGGGCTAGATAACAGGTGGATCAATTCCAACCAAAGATCAGACATGAAATCTTTGTCTCCACGCTAACTCTGTTAGTTAATACGGGGAATAAAACTGTAGCTTAGAATTTGTGAAACTACTATAAATTTTTGAGTATATGCCTTTAAACATTTTCCATTCTGCATGATTCCCAAAAGCATGTGATTTGAAACTGATCTAACAGAACCAAGAAATTGTGTTTTTAAAGCTGAAAATGAGCTTAGTGCCTTGACTTGTGTCTTGTTCAGTTTAGAAAGTAAGTTCGTACCCTGAAGAAAAGTTCTGAGCATATACCCAGGTGTTTGCCTTCTTAGACTTCCCTGGTGGCTCAGACAGTAAAGCGTCTGCTTACAATGCAGGATACCTGGGTTCAATCCCTGGGTCAGGAAGATCCTCTAGAGAGGGAAATGGCACCCCACTCCAGTAGTCTTGGCTGGAAAATCCCATGGATGGAGGAGCGTGGTGGGCTACAGCCCATGGGGTCGCAAAGAATCGGACACGACTGAGCGACTTCACTTCACTCACTTGCCTTTTTAGCCTGGACTTTGTGGGCTTGCTGTGAATTTTTTATTTATTTTGTTTTGTTTTGAGGTGAAAACCCTGTAGAAGCTTCTGAGTTCTTTGGTATTTATGTGAGGGTTTTTTTTTTTTTTTTTTATACAGTCAATTTAAAATTGCTTCCTAGGTAAGATGTTCTGTTGAGTTTTCCAAAGAAGTAGGGAAGATGCATTAAAAAAATTTTTTATTCAAATTTTTTTTTTTGCGTTTACTCAGAGCTCCTACCACTGCCCACCTCCCACCTCTTGCAGCAACCATTTGCTTTTTTAGTATCTGTGAGCTTGGTTTTGTGGGGGCTTTTTTAGATGTCACATATACACGTAAGAGAAATCATACGGTATGTGTCTTTCTCTGTCTGATTTATTTCATTTAGGATAATAATACTCTCAGGGTTCACCTGTGTTTTCACAAATGCCAAGAATTCCTTCTTTTTTATGGTTGAATTCTGTTCATGCGTGTGTCCACCATACTTTGTTTATCCGTTCATTCATCAGCGAACACTTCAGTTGTTTTCATTTCATCCTAATAGATGGGAAGTAATACCTTGTTGTGATTTTGACTTTCATTTCTTTGATGATTAGCAATATTGAGCATCTTTGTATGTACCACTTGGCCATTTGTATACATTTTTTGGGAAAATGGCTGTTCAGGTCTTTTGACCATATTTTAATTGGACTATCTAAGGGTTTTGTTATTGACTTGTATAGATTTTTTTATATGTATATATGTTTTGAATATTTGTCCCATATCAGATACATAGATTTGCAAATATTTTCTCACATTCTATGAGAACAAAATATTGCCTTTTCATTTTGGTCATGGTTTTCATTGGTGTTTAGAAACTTTTCAGTTTGATGTAATCCTACTTGTTTATTTTTCCTTTTATGCTTTTGGTGTCAGATTCAAAAAACCTATATCAAGAAGCTTACCATCTTATGTTTTTTCTAGGAGCTTTATGGTTTCATGTCTTATATTAAAGTCTTTATAATTCTGAGTTCATTTTTGTGTATGATGTTAGATAGTTGTCCGATTTCATTCTTTTGCATGTGGTTGTCCTGCTTTCCTAACACCATCTATTGAAGAGACTGACTTTCCCCATTGTATATTCTTGATTCCTTTGTTGTAAATTGATTGATTGTGTATGCCTGGGCTTATTTCTGGGGTCTCTGTTCTTGTCCATTGATCTGTATGTCCATTTTTATACAAACTCATGCCAATATACTGTTTTAATTACTGTATCTTTGTAATGCAGTTGAAATCAGGGAGTGTGATGCCTTGAGCTTTGTTTTTATTTCTCAAGATTGTTTTGGCTATTCAGGGTCTTTCGTGATTCCATACAAATTTTAGGATTGTTTGTTCTATTTCTGAGAAAAATGCCATTGGAATTTTGCTAGGGATTGCATTGAATCTGTATTGCTTTGGGGTAACAAGCACATTTTAACTTTACTAATCCTCCCAGCCTTTAATATGGAGTATCTTTTCATTTATTTGTGTCCCTCTTCAGTTTCTTTCATTAATGTCTTGTAGTTTTCAGTATACAGGTCTTTCACTTCCTTGATTAAGTTTATTCCTAGATTCTTTGTTAGTTTTAATGCAATTGTAAGTGAGATTTATTTTAATTTCCCTTTCACATAGTTATTAGTGTAAAGAAATATAACAGATTGTTGCATTTTTAGTAAATTCTCCAGAAGTCTTAAAACCTTATAACCCTTGTCATCCTTATAACCTCTGTCATCCTTACTCTGAATTAGCTTGTTGAGTCCATGGTGGATTTTAATTATATTGAAAACATTAAAGATATAAACCCCTCATCCGTATCCTCAGTTGAGATATCTAAGTTGGGCAGTGACTTATCTTTTCCACTTGATCTTTAGCCAGTGAAAGACTAAAGAGGAATCTTAGGAAACGTCGCTGTTCAGTCACTCACTTGTGTCCAACTCTCCGCAGTCCTGTGGACTGCAGTACACCAGGCTTCCCTGTCCTTCACCGTCTTCACTTGGCTCAAGCTCACGTCCATTGGGAAACTGGGGAGAGGATAAATTAAGGGAGAAAACAATGCTCTTTAAAAAAAAAAACAACTGTTCACTCAACAGTCTACCTATTCACTGTTTGCCTAAGTGATTTTCATTTGTTATTTTTTTTTCTTTTTTTTTTTTATTGTTTTTTCCATACAATGACATGATATCACCATGGGTTTACATATACTTCCCCTCCAGAACCCCCCTCCTTCCTCCCTCCCCCCCGGGAAATCTCGCTGCACCAGCCCCGAGCATCAATCCTGAGCTGGCGATTGATTAGACATATGATAATTAACATGTTTCAATGCCCTTCTCCCATATCATCCCACCCTTATCCTCATCTACAAAGTCCACGAGTCTATTCTATACATCTGCGTTCCTTTTGCTGTCTCGCATGTTGGGTTCTCATTACCGTCTTTCTAAATTCCATATATATGCGTTAATATACTGTATTGTTGTTTTTGCTTCTGGCTTACTTCACTCTGGATAATGGGCTTCAATTTCGTCCATCTGAGTAGAATTGCTTCAAATGAATTTTTTTTTTTAATGCTGAGTAATATTCCATTGTGTATATGTACCACAGCTTTCTTATCCATTCGTCAGTTGATGGGCATCTAGGTTGCTTCCATTTCCTGGCTATTGTAAACAATGCAGCGATGAACATTGGGGTACACGTGGCTCTTTCAATTCTGGTTTCCTCGGTGTATATGCCCAGCAGTGGGATTGCTGGGTCATATGGCAGGTCTATTTGCAGCTTTTTAAGGAACCATTTGTTATTTTTGACAGTGTTGCACAACAGGCAGAGTAGGAACTATCCCCATTTTATAGGTGTGAAAGCTGACTTAGAGTTTAAATGACGTATCCATAGCTAATAAGCAGAGGCAGCATGATGTAGAACAAAGAGCAGCCAGGTGCTGAAAAGACAAAGTGACCCTGTAACTTTAGACATGTTATGTCTTTAGGGTGCCTAACTTTAGGATGGTACATTTATATACATGGACAGGTAGGAATCTTCCTCCTAGAAGTCACCATGGTGCCACCTACCTGAATGACGTGGAATAGGCAGCCTTATGCCTGGGACGGCTGATGTCACTTGCATCCCTCCCTCCTCTGGCTCTCACAGGATTGCTGGCTTTCGAGGGCGTGTTACCACTCATGCCTTCACCTCCTGCTTCACCTACTGTATTTCGTAACACTGCAAGGCCTACCACATGCTCTGGAACGTCCCGACTTTGTCGTCTAGGGGGAGAAGCAGATGAGGAGATGGCAGTTTCAACATGGTGATGAAACAGTGTTATAACAGGGTCTTCACCCCTCCCTGAGAAGTCAGGGGAAATTGCTGGAGGAAAGGACTCACAAGCTGACCCCTTGATAGAATTTGTTGGTTAAGGAAAGCAGATCCCAGCTGATATAGCTTAAAACTAAAAGACTAATGAAATGAAGGAGTTGATGAGGCTGGAATGGAAAGTAAGCTTCTCATATCCACAAGAAGGAGCCAAGCTGAGACTTAATCCTGATGTATCCCCTCCCCTCAAAACTGAAAAATTTCAAACTGATAGACAAGTTGAAAGGTTAATCCATACAAAATCCTTGTGCCTTGATTTACCACTTCTTAACGTTTTATGATATCTGCTTTATCTTTATAATAATAATATATACTATTTTATCTAATATACAGTCCGTATTTAGATTTTTTCAGTTGCCCCCAAAATGTCATATATTACAGCTTTTTTGATCCTGGATCCAAGAAAGGATATTCAATAGTGTATGTTATGATTCTTCTCTTCTTTAACCTGGATCCGTTTTCTCTACCTTTATTTTTCATAACATTGGTTTTCTTTTTTAAAAATCCAGGCAGATTGTTTTATAAAGTGTCCTACATTCTGAATTTGATTGTTTCCTCTTGATTAGCTTTATGTTAAACTTCTTTTGACAAGCTTTATTTACTAGGTGGTATATATTCTGTTGATTTTATTTCAGCAAAATTTTTAATAGTTGACTTTTTTCATTAGGTGTGGTATCATATTAACTGTATTTCTCTGTATAATTGTGTCCCAGGCTTTATATTAAATATCAAATCAGTCACAAGCTCTGTTTTAAGTCTTACACCCACACCTGCTGCAGACTCTTTTCTAATGCACAACTGTGTAGAAACCTCTGAGTTGCTGGGCACAGGTAGCCAGGGTAATGGTGTTAATACATTTAATGGAAGGTTTAATTTTATCACTGGGTTCCTGCCCTAGTAGAGAATGATCTTAGGAATATCCATGTCAAACTTCTTTGACTCTCTTTTTTAACCTCTTTTTTAATTTGAAGTATAGTTAATTTACAATGTTGTGTTAGTTTCAAGGGTCCAGCAGAGTGATTGGTATACATATATATCCATTCTTTTTCAATTTCTTTTCCATTATAGATTATTACAAGATATTGAATTTAGTACTCTGTGCTATGCAGTAGGTACTATCTGGAGCTTGACAGAAGATATTTTCCAACCTCTATTCCAGATAATTAAAACATTAGCTATTACATAGGTCTCACTTAGAGAAAATTCAGCGGACAAAGACACAGCTTTGAAAAGCAACCTAGAATTTTCTTCCTGTTGCAAAGTATCTTTTTCTTTGCCATTGAAATTATTTAATTTATGGTGCACATAGTAAAAGTATGATGACAAATTTCGGAAAAAGTCAGTCTGTTGTAGAAGGTAAAATAGTACTGTCTCCTGTGTGCCATGTTTTGATCAGTAACATTCTTTTCTCCTATCAAAAGGTAGGATTATATTTAAGAAAATGGGTGGTTTAGCACAGTACATGATCTTGCTTTGCTAGATTTAATGCAGTGCTTACCTTAGTAATCATTTCCAGTTTCCTAAAGACTGGATTAAATAAACAGTAGGCGTTTTGTCAAAAATAGGTAATCAGTTTCTGCTTAAACTGATTTCTTTGTGGTATTAAAATAATTTTCTATCTACCTTCAGTATAATGCGTGCAATTGTGCTTTTTCATTACTCAGAATTACTATTGTACTGTGAGAATTCTACCTATAGGAAAGTTATAGAAATGAGAGCAAATATAACTAGCTCAGTGGCATGCCTTAGATCAGGTGCTTTCTTATTTAGTGAGTAGGAAGTAAAACAAATCTGTTTCAGTGACCCCTCACTGAATAATCTAGATGTTATTTTGTGTGCCTAATATAAGAACTTTTTTTGAAAATAATATTGCTTTGGAGCATTTCTGAGCTTCCCTTGTACTGTGCAGGCCTTAATCTTAGGAAGTACCTTATTCTAGTAAAGTTAGTTATAAAGTTAACATCCATATATTCTCTTCTTTTATTGACTTGAAAGAACCTGGAGTTGGGAGTCCAGAAACCTTAGTTCTAAGACTTTCTGGCACTAATTTGGAGTGACCTGGCAATGCAGCTTGAAATTGAAATATCCCTGTGAAGAAATTTATTTTTTGAATGTCGTTTTATGAGGTGATTTTGGTGACTTATGACTTTAGTGATCTTTTTTTCTGAAATTTCAGTGTCAGTTATATCTGGATAACTGACATTTATAATAAATAATAATAATCCAACTATTTGGATTTTATCTTCTTTTCTTTAAAGTCTTTCTGATACTGGATTAATGAGACTCCGAGTCTGTATGTGCAGTAATGTATTTGAGTTGATTACTCATTGACCTCTTCTCTTCCATATAGCAGAATTCTGAGAGGGAAGATGAATTGTTGGGCTGTATATTTAAGGGTGAAATTGCTAGAACACTTTGTGTCTTCCTTGGGAAGTTTTTTACAAAAGAACCTCAGAAAGTTTTTTGTTTTATTTTAAATCTGTTCTTTCCAGTGGAGTATAGTACGTAAAGTTATGTTAGTTTTCTTATTATAGAGAAAAACCACTAACACTTTATAGACAAATGGCATATACTCAAATATTTATAGCTGTTTAATGGCATTTCATAGATATTTATTTGGGTTTTGTCTTTATTTTTATTTTTTTAGTTAAGGGTGTAGTGGGGATAGATGTTAGTTCATTGTGGCACTCAGCTTATATTTGCTTGGCTTTTTCATAGTTGGTGACTCCCTAATTCCTAGCATGATGAGTAGTAACCCTCTGTGCTTGACTTCGTTTAACTTATTTGAATTGTTTTTTAAAATTATATTTCTTTTATTTAAAAAATCAGCTAACGCTTGTGTATGGTTAATTTTATGTTTGTTTTCTCTTTGATTTTGTTTCCTTAGGGAAAAATATCCTATAAAATGGCTATTAAATTCTTAGCCAGTGACAATGAGATATTCTTAGTATTACTTTGAATTCTGTACCCCTTAATTCTTAGAGTATGTGGTTTTGTTGTTCTGTAGTGTCCTACTAAAATATTCATTTTTTTTACAGTGTATTGCAAGTTCCACTGCATTACATGCAAATATGATTCACTCATCCCTAGCTGTTTGTGGATTCAGACTCATAAATGAACCATTTTTAAGTTGAGGTAACAATGCACTGATACGTTTCTGTGTTTTCTGATATTTACAGATTCGAGTGGTGAATGCATTTCGTAGTTCTCTATATGAAGGGTTAGAAAAACCGGAATCAAGAAGTTCAATTCACAACTTTATGACACATCCTGAGTTTAGGATAGAAGATTCAGAGCCTCATATTCCCCTTATTGATGACACTGACGCTGAAGATGATGCTCCTACAAAGCGTAACTCCAGCCCTCCACCCTCTCCCAACAGAAACAACAATGCTGTTGACAGCGGGATTTACCTTACAATAGAAATGAACAAGTCTGCTACCTCTTCATCCCCAGGAAGCCCACTACATAGTTTGGAAACATCACTCTGATTGTAAGCTGAATGTTAACACACTAGCTGCATTGTAAAGAAACATTGAAACTGGGTCTTTTCACATATTGTGACGGACAAGATAGTATTCTTGTCTCCGGACTTCAACAGAAGACACACTTGTACGAATGTAGATTTATTTTTTTAAAAAAAAAAAAGCAAAGCTTTCCGCCAGACTGAGGGTGCTTTTTGGGGGGTGGGAGAAATGAACTGACAGATAAACAGTAACTCAGCATAAGTCGACCTGTGGATCATCCGTAGAACCTAAGAATGGTCCTGAACAGTATATTAGCAAAGTTTTAGTTGATCTCAATCCTTGATGGGAGAGAGGGAGGAGTAAAGCTGGGCAAGCAAGCAAAGAGCCCTGGATCATTGAATTGATGCTTTAATTTCTGCTGTTGGCTGTTAATAATTTGGATTATTTATGTTTATAAATGATGCAGATCTGTTTACAAGGTTTGTAGATACTTTTTTTGTTCCTGTTCATAGATGGGACGCTTCCTTATAACTGATGCAGAGATAAAATTAGTCCTTCAAATACTGCTGTATTTTCAGGAAAAAAAAATGGGAGGGGGGTGTTTCTATTGAAACTGTACTAAATTTTTGCCTACAATTTACCTTGTTAAATATTGTAGATAAATTGCTAATACTAATAGCCAAATAGATAACACTAATGCTTTGTTTAAAAAAAAACAACAAAAAAAAACAAAACAAAAAAAACATGAGCAGTGGTGTTCTAATGAAGTTATGGCATCTGTCTTAATTAGTTTCTTAAATACATTTACTACTTAATGGTTTTGAAACAACTGTTTAATTTTTAAAATTTTTGAAAACTTGCTAATAACCTTTGTTCAGAATTTAGTAGATTGTTTAATGCAGGACATCAACGACATAATGAAAGATGCTTGAAATGCTTTTGTTATTTCAGGCAAATCAAATTAAATCAAACTATCAAACTACAAGAGAATTTTAGTCCTTTTTGTTTTTGTCTAAACATGTTAGTTCAGTGATGTCTTGGTGAACTGTGAGTGAACTGTATTGATTTTATTTTTTTCTAATAAATCCTTAGAAACCTTCATACAGCATGAGGGCTGTTGGCATTTTGAAAAAGGTTAATAAGTAGAAGCATACATGTTTTCCTTTTGTTTTTGAAACTTGTTTGTAAACATACATAAATATGCCCTTTTATTAAATAAATACACAGCAATTTTTTTTAAAGAGAACTTTCAGCTTCTTTACTCAATTCTGCCTATGTGGTGCATCGGTCTGCTCCCTCTGACTGCTGTTGGAATAAATTTCAAGATGGTAACAGCCCCATGAGGTACCCTCTTTAATTCCTTGGTGGCAATCTACTATAACCAGGTTAAGAAAATCATTGCAGTTTGACGTGTTCTTCATAGAGTTTATTTAGTTTGCCTAAAATAGTCTCATCAGAGTTTTAAAAAGTAATAATGACTGCCATTGTCTCTGGTACATTTGTTTTCATTCTTATAGTGGCCAAATAACAAATTAGTTAAAATGATACTGTGAAAAGGTGGGAAAGGCCCTAAAATATATAGATTTAGATGTATTACTTTACCATATGCTGGAATGCCAGTCTCTAAGCCAGTTGGATCCTTGAAGTCTGTCTTTCTTTCGCCTGCCTTCCCCCCGCTTTGGCCTCTGTCTTTACCATTTAGGAACCGGCACTGTGTTGGGGCCCAGACTCCACCAGATGCACAGTCCTCAGGCTGGCGTAGAGTTTACGAGGATTACTGCAACATCTGAAAATGCTGGCCCAGCGAAGAAACATTTAGATGATGGTGCTTGATGCCTCTGGTGGGTGGGGGAGGAGTTTTTCTCTCCACCCATCCTTTGCAGTCATCCTCTGCAAGACTTAGAAACACGTTGGCTCTGTCAGCATTTGTAATTGTACATTACTTATCAGGTGTTTAGAGTGAATCATACTGTAAAAAGAGGTAGCATGATATGCTGGAAAGCATACTAGGCTAGGAATCAAGACCTGGTGTCTAGTCTGGGTTTTGCTATTAATGTGCTGCATGACCTTGGCAACATCATCTCCCCTACACAAGGGTGGTGGACTAGACTATCTCAGAGAACCCTTTTCAACTCTAAAAATTTATCCTATCAACTGGAGAGCCTACAAGGCATAGGGAATAGAGAAAAGGGAAGTGTTTTCAGTTTTCTTTTTTATTTTGGTTATGCTTAAATATGAATGCAATTACCAAAAGATATAGAAGTGCATGTGCTTTGGAGGGTTTGTATTGAGCTTTTACAGTATTCATTTTTCAACTCAAGGCAATGGCGTTTTACACCAACTCTAATCCATAAACGGGTCTTACAACATCCATGAAGTAGTAGCAAGACATGCTTAGTGTGTATTTCTCTCTTTGAGACACTGTAATTTCTACCAGAAATTTCCAGAGCATTATGTAAGTAGGAAAAAATGCAAGCAAGCTGTTAAAGATCTTGGATCCCATTATATAGTATGTATAGCTGAAATCAGCATCTGTAATTCAATCACTTTTTCTCTTTTATCCTCTAACCAAAAAATTGTTTAATTTTGCATCCCAAATGTTTTTAATCTTTGTATATTTTTTAAAAATCTTTTTCTCCTCATCATTGCCTTTTTTGTGGTTGTAAATAGACTTACTTGCACTTTGAAGATGAGTTACTCCTTGTCATCCTATAAATATGTGATATGGTAATTTTCATAACAGATGTCAGTTTTGAACCAAGAAATGGCAATTTGTTTATATAAGAAAAAAAAACTGGCTTCATTTCTGTGAAATTGCTCTTTGAAAATTTCTTTTTACACGTGTAAGCCAACTGAGATACCGTGATGGTGTTGATTTCTTTCAATGATGCTTAACATCTATTTTAGCCACTGAGCCTTTTATTATTTGTCTATTTGTAAAGTTTATTTGTCTTAACTCATTTAATAAATATACTGTTTATCTGTTTCTGAATGGGGACTGACTGAACTTTTTGAATATTTAAGTTAGTTTGAACATCATATTTTGAAATTACTTTTTTCTACTTGAAATTTTAAAAATCTAATTGATGAGAATTCTGTAATGTACTTGAAATGTTACGGTTCTGTTACAGTGAATCAATGTCCTAATATACATGATCTTGCCCCTAGAATGAACGTGGGTATATTGTCCATTCTCTCGTGCCCACCGTCTTCAATCTTTGTAGCTCAAGAGTTAATTTCTGTAGTCCAAGGGAAAGTATAGTTTTGGTTTTAGAAAAGATTAGATTTTCACATTAACTGTAGGACCTGATTTTTTTCATTAACTAATCCAGACTTGTCAGTAGCAATTATCTGAAGTTTATGGTAACAAAATTAATCAATTTGCCCTCTGCTGGTTTTTTAAATTTTAAACATAAATTAGCAACTTTGAACTACTGAGAATACTTTGAATGGTTATGAATACTATACTTTTCCATTAGTAACTATTATTCAATTAATGAGTATATGAGTACCATACTTACGAGGAGATATGTTTTCCACTTCGTCAAGTTCGATTCCGTAAGTGTACCAAGTATTAGGATTGAATTTTGAATGAAATCCCTTCATAAAATTCACTGAATAAGGGAAGTTTCTATAAGTTTTTGTTTATTGACATTTTTTTTCTTGCCTGTGTCTTTAGGGAACTCCTATTATACTGCAGCTGCTTTCTTTCTTTTAACCTCTGCCACTCTAGGACCCTGATGTCCAGATCCCACATTGACTATTACCTTTTCCAGTTAGCGTTGCATTCACTTGTAGACCAAAAAATTTTTATTAGTGTAATGATACTACCTAACTAAAAGCAATCTTAGAAAGATCCTTGAAAATGTTTTCCTTTTAGAATAGGCATTATAAAAATACCATAAAGAATGTTCCATGCTGGAAGAGGAGTCTTGGTTGTGTTCCTGTACTTCTCATCAGTACATTAGTGCAAAAGGAAGTATCCTGCTGTAATTTGTAAGGTGGTTTTGTCTCAAACTCTCAATAATTTACTTCTCTACTTTTTGTCTTAAGAACAGACTTCTTTAACATATTCATTAGAATAATGCTTCTGCCTACAGATGAATGTATTAAATATAGGCATGTTTAAGCTGTATTCTCTGAATTCAGTGTCATTATTAAACTGGTTAACATTAATGGTTCCAAAGTAGGAAATTACAGGAAGGAATAGGCCTACGTGCTTATATAGTATCAGTCTTTGGCCCAACTTTCTTAACCCGCACTATATCCTAGGGAAACAAGTTTCCAAATCAGTATTACATGAATCTGGGTGTGGGGGTTCAATGCGGTAAGTTCCTAAGATTGTCTTAAATCCAAATTACAAGGACCACATAGCTTCCAAATTATTTTGGGGGTAATTAAATATAGACACTGATACTTTCTTTACTATTCAAAGAAATCTTGTCACATCACAGGTGAATATGTATAGAGTACCTGATCTGTCAATATACTAAGCAGTTTATGTGGACTATGTAAGTAATAGCCCTGTGTTACTTCTGCCGTTTTACATAAGGAGAGACTGAGGCTTAGCAAGTTTTTAAGTAACTTGTTCTGGGTCAGATGATGAGCTGGAATTGACACTAAACAGATCTTCGCAAGAGCCCAGGCTGGTAGCTATTGGTTTTACTGCAGTTCTAACATCTTGTTAACCTGAATCCAGGCCCGGTGCCTAAAAACCTTAACCTCTAAGTGTTTCTTTGTTGTTGTTCTTTTCTGATATCAAATACATCAGAGTTGGTGTTGAAGATTGTTCACAGCCTTCCTGGGTTATGAAGAGACTGAGGGAAAGAATCACTGATTAAGATGTATAACCCAAGCTTTCCTTATAATCAGACCTCATGTAAGGTAAACTCAGTAGCAGTTGCTTTATTTCCTAAGTAATATATAATGAAAATTGATCACTCTGATGAGATAATGGCATTTGTCTTGAAATTTATGAAACTAAAGGATAGGGTATATTTCTTGAAGAATTACTCTGTCTTCCAGTTGTATTTTCCTTGGTGAAAATTTTTAATGTTTTAATATTTAGCCTAAGGGAGTAACCCTATTGCACATTAGACTTCAGTAGTTTTTAAAAATAAGCAAATTGCACCCATTATTTCACAGCTGTTTTAATACCGTTTTATATTAACATTGTTTGTGAATAGCCATTCTCCCTTGTAGCTCAGTTGGTAAAGAATCTCCCTGCAGTGCAAGAGACCTGGGTTCGATCCCTGGGTTGGGAAGATCCCCTGGGGAAAGAAATGGCAACCCACTCCAGTATCCTTGCCTGGAAAATCCCATGGATGGAGGAGCCTGGGCTCATGAGCCTTGGGCTGTAGTCCAAGGGGTCACAAAGAGTCTGGCACAACTGAGCAACTAACACTATTCTCCAAGTCTGTCAAAATGAGATACTTGCTGATTTTTATAATCTTTAAGGTAACAGTATCTTACTAATGATAAAGACTATTTTAAGACTTTTTTTTTTCCTGTAAGGCTGCTCTTGGAATCATAAAAGTTTAGCATAAGGCATACCTTAGTAGTTTGAGACGAATGCAAAAATTTTAAAATGTGAACTCAGGGAGAGTTGTGTTATCTGAGGTTAGAACTTCAAATGTAGAATGTTTCTGATTTATCTAGGATTCTACTCTTTCAACCATAAGCCTACTCTCAGTTGGCTTCAAGTCCTCCAAGAAGGGTAGTCTGTAAGTATCTAAAATATATCACTTTCTCACTGTTACAGACTTAGTAAGTGTGGAGGAGAGTATGACAGTGAAACCATGCCGTGTTTCCCGAGTCTGGGACTCAACTTCTAACACTACTCTAGTGTCTGTCTCCTGTTTCCTGCCCTTTTTCTATGTCTGCTGCTCTCCAGTCATTTGGTTGGCAGATATTTGGTACCTGTCAGGGGAAAGTCATACCATTCTAGACAGGAGAACCAATCAAGGTCCTTGTTGTTGGAGACTGCATTGTAGTGAGTGGGAGACCTATGTCAGGTGACGGGGACGGTGCTGTGTAACGTAGTGTGGTCAGGGAAGCCTCTCAAACGAGGTGACATTTGAGCAGAGACGTGAAGGAGCCAAGCTCGTGTTTGCCTGGAAGAACCCTCCAAGGTAAGGTTCCAGTGGCAGGTGCTCGGTAGCTGAGGAAAAACAAGTGTAGCTGGAATGGAGTAGACCCGTGTGGCTGTGGTGGATTATAGCCTGAGACATGTAATGCGAGGACTTTCCTACCCTAAGCCTTGGCAAGAACGTTAGCTCTTAGGCTGAGGGAGATAGGAAGCCAGTGGAGGTTTCTGAGCAGGATAGCAACAGGTCCAACCTTTGAGAGGCTCGTTGGCCGTTCAACAGAGCAAGAGGTTGGAAGTTAGAAGACCAGTTAGGAAGCTGTTGCCTTTTCTGGATGTTTTCCATTTCAGCTTAGCTTATTCTGCTTTTGTAGCCCCAAAACTGTATTTTAGAAGCTTCAGGCTACTAAAAAGTCTTGTGGCCCCCTTGTTTTTTATATGTTTTACCTTTATGCTTGATCCAGATGACATAAGGCTGGCATTTTTAGTCAACTCACAGAGCCTAGATATTTTCCTCATTTGCTTTAGTCTATGTGCATTTTCCCACATGAATTATAGTACTACATTTTACTGTGTTATTCAGAAACATGGTCACAAATAGAATATAGTCGTTTTTCAGCTGTTCAGTCTCTAAGATTATAATTGCACCTTCTCCAAACTAGCCTTTTTTTTTCCTTTGTAAATGCTCTTTACACCTGCTGATTTTATTTTTTATACCAAGCGTGACTGCTAGTCTTGATTCCTTCATCATCTCCCAGTCTTTTTTAGCTAGTTTCCTGGCTCCATCCTATTGAAGGCACTCCAGTAGGCTACCTAACGCCTGCTCTGTCATCCACCAAGATGGCTTTGCCTCCTTGACATTTCATACCTTGGTGCACAATCCTGAACCACCTCTAGCTTCACATCTGTCCTCAGCTTCAGAGTATCCTCACAGTCTTGCTGGTGACCACAGTTCACACTCATTTCCTGGTTTTTCTCACTGATGCTCAACCCAGACTTTAATCCCTTATTCTCTTAAGGGTCATTTTTTTTTTATTGTATGTATTCTAAACTTTCCACATTTTTCTCAGGACAAGGATTCAAGGTGTGGTTTGTCTCACTTTAGACCATACTTTTCTGTTTTACCTCTCACTGTCAACCAATCCTGTATTTATTCACACATTTTAGCAGACATCTGCCTCACCTTGTACTTCTACTGGTTTGGGGTCCCAAAGAACAAGATTTTACATTTATTCATAGTAAACTGTTGTGTTAGTCCATTCATATCACTTTGACCCCTATTTTGATCATCTGGTTTTATCCTTGACCCTTCTCAGCTTAATGCTGCCCAAGACAGTGATTAGCTTTCTTTCTACTCCTTTTTGGAAACCAGTTTCTCACCAAAACTGAAAGACGTAAGACAGATCTGCCAACAACCCTTCACCTTACTTTTCAAAACCACTACCAGGTTGGTATTAATGCCCTTTTAATCCAGTCAGTCATTCAACCAATTAGGAGTCACCTAATTAAGTATTCTGTCATCCTACACACAGCCATCAGATCCAAAAGTAAATGTCTTATTGAAATAGCTACATTTCCTGTTTTGCTACAGATAGTTCATCCTTGCTTTCAAGTATTTTGTCAGTTTCTTGATTTTCACTCTTATTGCCCTAATCTATTCCCTCCTTACCTCAAGCCCATATACTTAGGTTTCTTAACCGTATGGTCTACATCCCTGTCCTCTCCTCTCCCATCATCAGTCCATCACAACATGTAACCCAAAATCTTTCTAAATTACCACTCTGTCCACATCACTCCTCCTCTCCTCAAAAAATAAATACCCAGTTTAAAAAGACACTTTAAATGCCCCTTAGTTGCTCCTTGATGATTCTGGCCTTATATGGTTGTCATGTGCCCCCTCTCCATGCTCGGAGCACATTCTCTGTCTCTTCTCCCCTCTCTTACGGATTCCTCCTTGAAGCTCCATGTTCCTTGCCCCTTTTGTACTTTATACCTTTTTGTAGTGCTTGTACCACCAGACCTCAACATCTCAGATGTATTAGGGAGAAATAGTGAAGAGTGTTTTCTTAGAGGAAAAATCAGCTCTCCAGAAGAGGATGTTGAGGCTTAAAGATCACTGAGGTTTAGGTAGAGGTGATGTGTTATCAGAAGAGCATTTCCATAGGAGTCAGCCCTGGGGTCTGGTCCCAACTCTGGTTTGTGCCAGCTTATAATACCTTGAGCCCTTATTTTCCTCAACAGAACTGTAACCATTACGATTTTTCCACAGCTCTGGATGTTCAGATGGGTTTGGAGACATGAAAGCACTTTGACAATTATAAAGGGCAATGCAAGATGGTACTATTGACTCAATAGCGACAGAAACAATCCTGTGGAGAGCCATTCCTGTCTCTCCCAATAAATTTGGTTTAAATAGAAAATTTCAGAGTTGAAAAGTGCCCTTAAATCTCAATTGATTTATAAACACCCAAGGCTTTGTGAAGAGTACCCTGGAGATTCATCTTGCTAGAAGTAGTAGTGTTTGCTTCCATTTCCTTTTTTCTGTGCTTTTAGTCACTATAAACATTCTACATTATAAAAAGAAGCAGTTTACTTGTCTCTTGCACATCTGGAGGTGGAGATCAGATGAATGTGCTAGAACCACTCATTTTTTTTAAAAACTATGGTATCATTTAGCTAAACACCACTGATGGTTTTGGAACCTAGTTTTAATGGCTTTTTAAATCCTAGTCTTAACTCTCTCTATAATGGGTCATGGGATAAGACCATGTTTACCAAACTTGGTTGTACAGTGGAGTCACCCAGGGAACATGAAAACGTACTGGCTCCCACTCCCCAGGCTTTGTGGCAGAGCCTGTGGCCTGGGCTTCAGGAGTTCTAGAAACTTCCCAGGTGATTCTACGATGCAGCCAAAGTTTGGAAACTACTGGGTTAAACAGTGAGGCGTTGAGAACTACAATGCTGAAGTCAAGAAGTTACAATGAAGAGAATAAAAAGTAATACTTTTATAAACTTGCCCTTCAAGATGTTCAGTACCAGAAGTTCTGTTTACTTGAACAAAATGTGTTTAAAAAATCAGGCTCTTTAGTACTTTAAAAAATCAATGTTAGCAAGAGAAAATAAACTGTAGAGGACTATGTTTAGATGTTTTAAAATTTACTGTCATTAAAAACTAACTTAAAATGCATTTTAGTAAATTAAAACCTCTTTGTCTTATTTGAAGAATAGATTATGACCAATTTTAAAATAAGCCAGTTGTCTTTAGTGAAAGGATTTCAAATAAAGTGGAAGTTAACTTGTTTCTTAAATTCTAATCTCTTTACAGATGCAGTCTCAAAATCAAGGTATATGCCATTTTAAATTTTTTTCTAACATGCTTTTTTTGCATTGTTAAAAGTAAACAGCATATATAGCTTGACAGGAAAATGTCATTTTATGAATATTAAATATTATATTAAAATATTTATCACTCATTATTTGAGTACATGTCTTAAAGATTTTGCATAAAAAGACTTTATCTTGTACCTGGAAAAATTACTAATTGATTTCTTCCATTTATAAGAATAAAAGTTAAATTACTCAGGAAAACAAAAGGTTGGCTCTGATCATCCATTTAGTTAATCCCTGAAACAGCTTTGCACCACTGGTAGTCTGTCCCTGTGCTTGACTATTTCCAGCCATATTTATTGAACCCCTATTCTGGGTCCCTTGCTCTTCCATTTTACCTCAGTATGTCATTACAACTGTTCCCCTTTTATAATAAGAGACTACCTATGGTCACACAGCTAGTTAGCCTCATCTGGGACCGAATCCAGAACTGTTCAACACGCAAGCTCATGACCATTACATCAGGTGGTAAAGCCTCTTCAGCTGGGTCCGGTCATTCCAAGGGCTAGAATAAGGATCATATCAAACCAGTTCTCCATGGGGTTTTCAGATACCCGAGGCACCTTGCAGGTCCCTCCAGACTCCGTCTTCACCTTCTCTTTTCCAAGCTCACCATTGCCAGTTTCTACAACTTCCTCATAGCTGGGTGACCGTGTGTCTCAGGTTACCAGCGATAGTCTTTGTAAACAAACCTGCCATCCTATGTGATTATTAAGATCTGTCTTTTACTTTCAAAAGTGTTCTAGATGGAATGATAAAAATTATGTTTTAAGCTGTATCATCATCTCGGTCCCTTTTGCCTAATGTGTCTATATCCTTCTGTGTCTACAGTCGGACAGCTATTATTTTGAAATTGTGGAGTTTGAAATTCTACTGCTTTGACAAGTGGAAAATCGAGAAAAGATGTGGAGCCTTTTTTTTGTCATTGGCATAGATGACAAAGAGACTCTAAAATACATCCTGTTGGTAGGGGTAACTTCCAAAGTTCAGCACATAAATCTCAATAAATCTCCTGAAGTTTCTAGCTGCGAAGACCACTGTAATCTACTGTGCAATTCTCCACACTGAGCTATCTGGAGGGCAGCTTCTTCCCACCCAAGAGACCGAGTATTGGTGTAATTTGGGACCTGACCTTTGATTCAGAGGCAAATGCTTAAATGTCTTAAATTGTTTTGAAGCTGGTCAGAGGACGTCCTTAAAATTCATAGAAGCCCTGTACTATTTGTGGGGGTGTGGGGTAAGGGAGGTGGTGTGTATCTGTGCTCACCAAAGATAACAATTACAAATCAGGCATTTCTTCGAGGACAGTATATAATAAAATGACTGATGTATAGCCCATCAATTAATAATATCAAGTAAATGAAGTCAGGATTTTGCAAAAAGACGTCCCTACTTGATTTTACTAGCAACTTAAGTGTTCAGTAGCAAAGGCTTTTTAATGTATATTATACCACATCTTCATGATAGAGTAATAAGCAATCATTCAAAGTCTAAAAAAGGAAGTTTATAAGTCACGCATACTTTTATAGCTGTCCGTTTTCATTATGCATTATATTGTAAATAATTACATGTCAATACTTTAGGCTCAGTTCCTTAAAAAGTAAGTTACATGACTTAGGACATGTTATTTGGTCTCTGTGAGCCTTATTTCATCCCAAAATATTAGGGTAACAGTATATCTACCCACCTCTCAGGATTATTGTAATCATGAAAGGAGATTAAATGTCAGAAAGTCCTAGCACAGAGTATAGCATGTAAAAAAATCTCAGTAAATACTCTGTGGGTAGGATATGAGCTTTCGTTAAAGGAGTATTATTAGCAAATTATTTACTGTGTGCTGATCCCAGTACCATGAGGGAAACAAAATAGATCTGATATTGAAACTTAGTAGTCTGGGGGCCATATTGACCCATTAGTGTGTTTCATTTGGCCAGAATAGTAATGATCCAAAAAGGCTGTTTTTGTTTGTTCAGTGTTCTTAAATGCTTGCCTGCATTGACAATTAAATTTCACTAAAAACATTCAATTATTAGTATCTAGCAAAACTAGACCCTGATTCCCATATGACACCACCATCTCGTTACTTTACCTACACTTGCTGGTCTGCCACAGCCTCTACCACTCCCTGCAGGGCCACACCACTCATTTATCAGTACTGTGGCCATTTATTGCTGTTTCTTTGGGGCACAACTAAGAGCAAAGTGAAATATGTTTATTGCTATCAAGTGTGGAATAAGGTGAGATTGATAAGGATTCACTCTCAAGGAAAATTCTTCTCACTCAGGTCTTTTTCACTCAGTATGTGTTACCTACCTGACTCCATAGGTGTCTGTATGGAACCTGAGGCCTCTCATGAAATTCTACAGCTGTAACAAATCAGCATATTAGACCAGATAATCATCTTTTCTCCATTGTATGCAGGAGTTAAGACCCCTCCGAGACAGTGACATGCCCAAGATTTTAGTTAGAAACAAATTTGAGGCTGAATCACCTGTAGAGCGTTGTCTTTCTTTTCAGACTTCTAAAAATTTTATCATTTTTGTCTTAACTTTTAAATAATGGAAATTAGTGTCAATTCTCTTCAGAGTAGACAAACTCTCTAATACCTCTTCCCTCTACAAAATACATACATAATTCATGGATTTTTAAATGCACATTTTTAGTATTTTTCCGATAATGTCAAGAAGCTTTTTAGCTCAATAAGCTTTAGTTTTGTTGCAATGCTCATAGTGAATTTTAAAAGACCATTTAAAAAGTGCTGTGCTTTGCACTGATGGTCTTCCTTTTTTTCAAGAATGGAGAACCTGGATAGAATTTGTCCCTGAAGGCCCTGCAACCCTGAAACCTGCCTGTGGAGGCAGTTTTGCTGTTGTCAGTTGCAGACGTGGTTTAGCATGTGGAGAAAAGCCTGCATTGGCTCTTGACTACCTGTGAAACCAGAAGCCCCGTGAATAATAGATTCATGTATGTGTCTGTAATTACTTTTGACTATTGATTTCAAGCTTCTCCAAAACATTACTTAATACAAACAACAAACAGCTGAATAAAACCATTTTACAATACTTTTATGTTCCTTTTCTGCCCCTCTCCAGTTTCTGGAAAGGGAAACAGCCCAAGGGAGTTGGAAAGCAGGTGACACAGATAATTCACAAATGACTCTATCCTAAATAAGTGAGAGATAATTAGGATGTATAAAAACAAACAGTTCTTTTGAGATTTATGGTGTGATTAGTTGAGTTAATTTAAAGATAAACCAACATAGCTAGAAATTCCATTAAGAAAACAGCATTTTATATTTTCCCTTTGGGAGCATTACCTTTTATCACTGGATTTGGAACAGTTTTATATAGGAAATTTTGGATTATATTCATTATGAAATAATCCTAAGCATAAATAGTTTTGGTTTTCATTTCAAAGGTTATTAGTATTATTTAGATTAAAAGAAAAATCTATATTCATTATTAAATAAAATGAAAGTGAAAGTCACTCAGTCGTGTCCGACTCTACAACCCCAAGGACTATACAGTCCATGGAATTCTCCAGGCCAGAATACCAGAGTGGGTAGCCTTTCCCTTCTCCAAAGGATCTTCCCAACCCAGGGATCCAACCCAGGTCTCCCGCATTGCAGGTTGATTCTTTACCAGCTGAGCCATAAGTAAAGTATCTAAGGACAAGAAAATCTACCCTTAACCCCATCACACAGACTTAAAATATGAATGTATATTTAGAAGCTTTTGTTTTGTGAGTTAATACCACAGCTCATGTTTTCAGAACTGTCCACAACTGGAGTTTTAGATATTAAAAAAAAAAAGATGGATTTTAGGAATAGTCTAATGCAATCCTATGATAATTGTTGGAAGGGACAAGAGACACCCTGGGGAAAAAAAAGTCCACATCCATGAAGGATGAAGTCATGGGCTATCAATCTTTAGTGACCAGACCAGCAGAGGGAATGAAGGCAAAGGACCTTGGTTCACAGTAAGTGCTGTTCCTGAAAAAGAAGACATGAAACAGAAGAGCTGTGTGGTCAGAGGCCTGGCAACTACGCAATAAAGGCCACCTTCCAAGAGGACTGTGGGATGAAACAGCATTGTTACCACGGACCCAGCCACTCTCCTATGGAGCCATCAAAAATTGAGGCAAGGACATACACAGAGAAGCCATTTCTCCATCAGTCGGAGAAGAAGATGGAGGTAGATTTTTAAGAAGTTCAAACTTCGTAGTCCCAAGGGCCAAGTGAGTAAGACCCAATGGTCTCCCACTGAGAGCAGAAATAAGCAGTTTTGTTATGTTAATCACTCAAGCTGATGCTTTAAATTCTGGTTCAGAAACCTCATTGGGTATCCATCTTATGAAGGGACTGTCCTTGGCAGAAAATTTACCAAATGAAAAGGACACAATCCCCAGTATCTGAGACTGATATGGGAACAATTATGATAACGTGATAAATGCAATAACGATGTCAAACAATATATGCTGGGATTAACTCCAACAAAGATGGGAATCCAGGGTTAAAGAATGCTTATGAGAGAAATCCTCAAGACAAGAAACTGAGAGACAGATGGAGCTCTGCCAGCCCAGAGAGACAGACAGAGGCAGTCCAGACAGAGAAAGCAGTTGATGCAGCATGCAAAGAAGACAGAGATGTTTTTGCCATGATCATCTGCAAGTTTGTCAGGTAAGCAGTTGTTCTGAATCCACTACCCTTTAAGATTAATTGAATGATGAATGTTTAAAATACAGTAAAAAAGCTTTGTATAACAAGCTAATGGGAAAGGCTTATCTTGATCAGGCTAGACTCTTGAAGATGTGGGCTTGTATTAAATATACCAGGGCGTTCAGACAAGAATGACTGTTGGATAATAAGAATTTTAGAAACTGATAATGAATAGCTTGTAAATGTGTGCTTCTAACATGCTGTGTTTCTTTTTCCTTACAATCTTGATTATACTAAGAATTTGCTAAACTCACCTTCTTTCACTTGCTTCTAAAGCCGAATAAATCCTGAATCAGAATAATAAATATTTACTGTACTATTTTGTTTTTTTCAAAAAAACTTTTTTTTTTTGGTTACTAAAAGAACAGTCTACTCTTTAATGAATGGTTTGCCTAGTAAATATTTTCTCATGGTTTAATTTGGTGACAGAAAGAACAAGAAGGCCTAAAGATAAATATCTTTAAAATCATACCTTCATTGCCAACTATATAACTTCATGTCAAGATCTAACATAATTAGAAAAAATAAATTCTCTGTGTTATGCCAACATAACCAATTCCATGACATTTGAATCATCACAAAGCTAAAATTGTTTCCTGATTTCTTTTATAGAAGACTTTTTAAAGTATACAGTATATGTTACTGTGTACTCAGTTTTATGGAATGTGGAGGCAGCATCTGATTTAATATTTTCTATTTGGGCTGTTTACTTTGTAGTCAAACATTCTTCAAAAACATTTGCATCTCCTCCCACATTTTCCATCCAAGGCTTTCAGTTCCTGTTTAGAAAGGTTAATGGAGATCTGGAGTCTTCAAGCCTCTGATACAGAAGCAGCTCTTGCTGGCCTTTGAATCTGCTGCCAGGTCTGATTCTACACGTAAATATTTGCCTGAGTAGGTTACATTTTCTTTTTCCGCATGACTAGGGGGAGTGAAGTTACCATAATGAAATTTATGAGAAACCTAACTTTGATTTCTGCATAACTTCTTTTGGCTAAGTTTTTAGCTGTTGTCAAATTTGCAGACGCCTTCATTACAGCTCTTCATTAAATTTCCAGCCTCCTTGGGAACTGCTGAGTGGACCAGCAGATAATGCAGCATATTTGAGGGAGGCCAGCCTGTTTTAATTAACTTGCCTGAATGTCACAGAAAAGGTTGGGTTGAGTGGGCCCCTCGCCATGACCCTTAACTCTTGAAAAGTGAGTATCTTCTTAGGAGAGCCAGCTTGCAGCAACTTAGTTTGGGATGCTGACGTGTTTCTTTTTTTACCTCTTCAGAAAGCAGAGCCTGCTTTGCAATGTGGTGGAAATAACCCACCACAGAAGAAATCATCAGTGGGCCAAAGAACTTGCTGCTAATGTTGGCTTTTTGCCATGGCCCCCTGACTGTGGAAGGAAGAAACTGTACTTTTCCACCACTTCACTTGCTCTTTCCAGCCGGAGTTCACCCACCCAATTCAGACTCGAGGAAGGGAGCTGACCAAGCCAGCCCCTTTACTCACTAGAATATAAAGTCAACCACAAGGGTGGGTTTTAAATTTTCTAGTAGCCACACTGTTTTATTTAAAAAATTAAAAATAAACAGATGAAATTAATAACTTTAACAGTATATTTCTTGGACTTCCCTGGTGATAACGCTGGATGAGAATCTGCCTGCCAATGCAGGGGACTTGGATTCTATCCCTGGTCCGGGATGATCCCACATGCCACAGAGCAACCAAGTCTGTGTGTGACAGCTACTGAGCCCATCCTTTAGAGCCCACGAGCCACAAATGCTGACGCCCTCGCACCTAGAGCTGGGCTCCGCAGTGAGAAGCCCTAGCGCGGCAGTGAAGAGCGGTCCCTGCTCGCCGCAACTAGAGAAAGCCCACGGAAAACGGCAAAGACCCAGAGCTGCCAAAAATAAAAACAAATAAAATTTTCAAAAATAGTATATTTTTAACCTAACATGTCTAAAATATCATTTCAATGTGCAATCATTAGAAAATTTATTAAAACGATATTTTACTTTTTTTTAACCAAGTCTTCAAAATCTGTTGTTCATTTGATGCTCAGAGCGTATCTCAATTCAGACATTAAGTTTCCACTGGAAAAAGATGTTCAGCTATTTAGATTTCGTTAAATCAATAACTGAAAAGATAGATTCACAAGTTGTGCTGAACATACTCAAAAA